>JAGFPH010001234.1:0-17259 GCA_018207615.1 Philaenus spumarius | reverse complement strand
CAAAATGGATGCATATTGTGACTGTGGTTAAAATGAGACTTTGCAAACTATTTTATCATAAAAAATAAACGAAATAAATGGTCTTAAATTTTACATAGCTCTTACGAGATGAAAATCCAAGATGGAAGCCACTGCAGCAGACCCTTGAGTCAAAGTAAATGGGATAACTATCTTTAAAATTAATAAATAATAATTAAAATGGATGGATACCAACATAAATAAAATTGCATTAACATTAAATATATTTAATTAATAATAATAATGTTATAGATAAAATCATATAGGATGGCGCGTAGGGCGGGTAGTGCGAGTGAGACAGAGTACCTACCCCACCACACTTCCCCTCCTAAGTTTAGGCGGAGTATTGTACAGTCAACCCTAGTTATGTCGGCTTACAGTATTTACTTTATGTTATCGAGACATTTTAAATAAAACATGTACTAAACACGCTTAAAATACGATTTAAATTAAAGGATATTTTATAACTTATAAAGTAGTTTATTATAAATTTACTATAGACATAAGTAAATAGAAAAATAGTATATATTTACATTACATTAAATAATTTACTGTCCAACTCTTCAAGTAGTTTCTTATAAATTAAGTATAGACATAAAAAAATATATATATTTACATTACATTAAATTATTAACTGACCCGCTCTTCAATTCAGTTAATTATTATAAATTAACTATAGATATAAGAAAAAGAAAAAAAACAATATATTTACATTAGGCTATTACCTGATAATATTGGTTGCGCTTATTTGCAAGCGATTTGTGGACAAACCAAACATCTGACTGAAAAATGTTTGAAATAAAATATGTAGATCAACTAATTTTCTACAACTTTGCCGCTGGAAGTTTCTTTCTACCCTAAAAATATAAAAAGTTTACGCTTTACTACTTTTTCATGTCCCGATTAAAAAAATCTAAGTATTTCTTATTGAATAAATTCCGAACATTTACTAAACTGGAAGAAGATATTTATACTGTTGGTTGCAACATATCACGCAGATTACAAATATATAAAATTTGTCCTATTTAAATAATCCTAGCACTGTGCAGAAGCTTGTAATTGAAAGCGCGTCCAATACAAAAAATTGTTCGGCGGCCCTCTAATCGATGGATTTGACACAGACTGTATTTTTCTTACAAAACGTCAAAGACTGGTGTTGGAGGGAGAAGGGCATTACTGCTTCTGCGCAAACCACGCGCCATCCTAAATGGTACTACCTATACCTTGTTAGGTCCGTCACGTTACTTCTTGTCGTGCATTCCTTACGACATGTTTCGGAGCCGAAACTCCATTTTCAAGTAATAATCACTCCAAAGAGATCGTCGCACATTAAAATAAATAAAACATATACACACATACACATCACACCAACACAATATCGCGCTTGACATAAACTTAGGTGCGCAACCTATCATTGTCGGTTGAATACTGCCGGTATTGCGTTCAGGGATCTTAACGATGTTTATCTCTGTTTATCTTCTGTAAATATTTGATGGCCCTATCATATAAATGGTGAGAGTGAAATGAAAGTTGGTCATTTAATATATCGTCCGGTTTATTTTTGAATGCTTTATAAATTTCATACTCTTCCTTAGCATTCATTAGTCTACCTTTGCCGCAAATGTGTACCGCAAATGTGTAGGGTTTCTACCGAAGCGTGGAAGTCACCTGGGCTATGTTTGTTTTCGGCAAGGAGACGAGCGTAATTGGAATTGTTAATGTTGGACTTATTGTTGGGAAGATGTTCCTTGTAACGTTCGATGGACGCTCTCCCTGTCTGACCTATGTAATGTTTACTACAATCCTGGCAATTGATTTTATAAACTCCGGACATTTTTTCAATTGAGGTGTTGGATTTACGCCTAAGCAATTTTGATAGTTTATTGGTAGTAGTTTATAAATATTATTATTATTAATTATAATAGTGACTTGGTACCACAAACATGCTAATCAAATTAAATATATGTTTATTACGCGCTCTCCCACCTGCCCTGATCATAAGAATCATATGTTAACCACAAGGCACTTCAAAATTAATTTTCCAATGTGAGTGCATTTATTGTTCACTAAATTGTGTTCGTTAATTTCATCTAAATATATATTTATATACACAAATCAAACAATAGCGAAGCAATGCTGGGTGACACTAGTATCTTCAAAATCTTGGAAATTACGTACCGAAATATTCTTTAAAAAGTATACTCACGACGCGACGGTATCATAAAATCACTAACAAATTTGAGAAATGTAGGCTATATAAGGAGTTCTGGATATTTTGTAAATGCGTATGGTACCGATTTTGGTCAAACTTAGGCTTTACAGATGCCACGCCAACTTGATAAAAAAAACTGCTTGCATTTCGTATCATTGGTTCTCAGTTTATTAACTAACAGACGGAGAGACGTAATTCATATGATGTAGAGACACAGATGTACAGTATCCGGAACACTCAGCGCGCCAATTAAACTCGCGCTTGACCAATTAGTATTAATTAATTTTACTATCAGCTGTTCCCTTGTCATCTGACAAACAGCTGATCGCGAGTATCACTAATATATGTATTCGGGTAAAGTTCTAAACTATTCATTTTAAAATTGTATTCATGTATGGATATTATTAACAAAGATGGTGAAGGACTGCTTGATATGCACGCATTTCTCACTCATCGTGGCAGGGTGTTTGTTTATTAAATACACCGACAAACTCTAGAAGGGAATTCGTAGCTTAAGTACAGAATAAGCTCACAAACCTTCGTTGCCAACCTGGAAATAATTCGATTGACCGCTGACGTGAGTTGAACGACTATTTGGGAAATTGGCCTATTCACAAAGGCGCTGGAACAGCTTCCTGCGTGTATGAAATATCAGTAGAATTTATTTCACCTCATCCTCCAGTGAAGCACTGCTTCGTTCCGCTCGCAGAATCTACCCCACGTAAAAATCCCCCACGTGGTTTTGAACCGGTGGGTATTTTTATAGTGTTTTAGGTTTTGATCGATTCTGGGGGAACCAGACGGGCTATAAGGTCGGGTAAAAAAACTGAATGTGCAGAATAATCTAATATATTTATTTTTTGAGAAAGTTTTACTTCCTGTTGTTTGATTTTTGGGTACTAATACAAAATCTATGTCAAATACGAGCATATGTTGTAATTAACGGCGCTGTGTATGCAAAACCGAAACCGACAGTGTGTATCAACGTTGCATAATCGCGCCTGGAAGTCATCGGGACAAAATTGTAGCATCGTGGAAAGTACTGTTACAAATGAAGTTGTAGTGTGTTAGTTGATTTGTTTTTCAACAAACCGGGCTTATGATGCTATGCAATATTCATTCATTTATTGAAACTGTGAAGACGGTACGGTTTTGGAAGGATGCGTAGGTAATACGTGTTTGCGCGTATAAAATCGCAGGATCAGCTAGTATACAATAATATAGATATTCAACATTTCATCGCTCATCCAAGTTGCTAAGCAATTTAGATCCTTGACGTGTTCTGACATGTCGTCATTCAAAAAGTAATCAAGCATCTAGCATAGGAGACAGGCGCAACGGCTCCATCAATCTTCTCTATACGACATGAGTTCATAAATTTACGGCTCTAATACACGTACAAATGTGGAGCTTAGCCTCTGACAGATCGCGACTCTCGACACCGGCTCGCAGCACCCCGAACCTAATAGCCCTTAGAGCAATTCAACTGAGTAAAAAATCCCGAAAATATATTTTATTGGAATTACTTACTGGATAATATATTTAGACTAATGAGATCCCGTGTGCAGATCAATTCGATTCATATGAGAAAAAATAAACGGTACCAGAAACTGGCACATACTTTCTCACAAACATATTTAAATTATTAAACAGATTCACTGTTACTTCATAATTATTGTATTAAAGTAGGAGCTAGGGGATACATTAAAGTAGGAGAGTAACTAATAAATATTATTATTATTATTATTATTAGCTGAATGAGAACTTTAAGAAAGATGAGATTTTTTTGCATTTAGTTGAGTACATTAAGAGATACAAATAAGCCAAATTTTATAAAAATCGTTAGAGCAGTTTTTTTATTTAAAAAAATAATAACAAATTTTTTGGCCAAAAAGGGGGTTGTTTTTCAAAAAATTTCAAAACCTTTTTTCGTGCAGCTATAGTTGACTCGTTTGATGCAAATTTGTTCGAAATCGAATCGATTTCTCTCTAGCTTTGTATACATACAGACAGACAGACGGACATTTTGTAAAAACCACTTTTTTGGGCGCAGGAAGTCCCAAAAAGGATATTTCCACAAAAATCTCAACATCGATTTTTTTTCTTGCGATCACTTTACTTTATACTGTAGTATAGTGATAAAGTAAAAAGAATAAAAAGTAAAAAGTATGTTTAAGTTCACGAAAACGTAATAAAAAATAGGAGTTTTCATTAGATATTTTCAAGATTTCTGCCATATTGGAAAAACGGTTGAAGTTATCACTATTTTATAACCACAAAGTTGTACAAAATAGACATTCCTTTAACGAAAGAACTAACATTTTTTGTTAGAAGCCGTGAAATCAAGCGGTTCCGATATATTGTTGACACTATTAAAATCTTGCAATTATTTCACCAAGGAAGGACGTATTGTCTGATACAATGCCAATTAATTCTACACACAAGCGCTTAACCAATATCATGAAATGCGGTAAATGAGGGAGGAATGCTAAGGACCAAAGTACTTCCTTCAAGACAGTGCTTGTGCTGGAATTCCCAGGACACTAAGAAGACAGAGAAACAGCTGGAGATAAGCGGTGGAAAAGCTTTCGGAAGCAGGAACTACCCCAGCATACGCGAAGACACTTGATGACAAGGGTTTGGTGAAACTCCAAATAATTAATAGAAATTACTAAATGATATTTCGATCAACTTTGTTAACAGCTACAACATTTCAAATGCGATAAAATCCAAGGGAGTGTATTTAATAGTTTTGTTTAAAATGTGTTATCGCATTCTATTCCGTAGGCAACACAACGAACCGGGCAACAGCTACGCCGCAAAATATCAAATTACGCAACACTAGCGGCATCTACGTCACAGAGTGCTAATTACACGTGTCAACTAGACCTTAATAACTTGCTATCGTATCGCTCGGCCAACCATACATTCCTCCAGCTCTGAATTGAAACCAGATTTGTTATTCATCTGTAAGAGTAATGTTAGACATAAGGTTCTGCTGAACCAAATAAGGTTCAAGGTTGTCAAATTTGATTTTAGCCTTATCTGCTACATTTTAAAAGAAACTAAATTAAAAATACAAACCAAAATAATTTTATCATTGCTGACAATGTTATGAGTTCACCAATTCCGGTATTTACAAGGCAGGGTAACAATTACACAATATTAGTCAAATTTAACAAAAATATTATACGAGCTTGCTCACACGGTTTCGCCAGTTACGGGATATTTTTCTAGATGAAAAAAAAAACAGGGATTCAGTTTTAAGGATTCTGGGTAAAACTTGTTAAAGACAACAAACCTAAACGGACACCATCTCTTGGAAATCAAGAGATTTGCTCCAGGGTTTCTACAGAATGTTTGCGATTCCATTTCCCTGATTGTTTTCCCAGCTTCCCTGACCGACTCACGGCAAATTTTGAAATTAGTTTACTGCGACATTTGTACCCTCATACCATGCATCCGTTTTCCTTACCTCACTATTCACGGACTGCAAAGAAAGCACAAGTTTTTAATAATTTTTCTGTCCCAAAACAAATAGATTTAATTTAAAATAATTCGATCACGCGGCTGAACCGCTGCCGTGATTTGAGCAAATTTTCAAAAATAATTTAATAGGCCTATGTTTTAGGGTTTCAACCAACAATTTGGGAAATAGGTCTATTCACAACGGTGCTGAATAGCTGCAAAATGGTTCGCACGCCATTCCGAATATTGGGAGTATCTTCAACACACAAAACATTGAGTGCTTCGCACTACAACCCCCGTATTGGGAGTATCTTCAATAAATAATGCATTGCGTGCTTCGCACGCTAACCCCACGGTAGAATCCACCACATGGCTCTGAACCGGGTACAGATCGAGGACTTAAGCTGTGCGCACGAAAAAAATAAAATTTACGAAATCGATTTGGAAGCAATTGTTTTAGGTCAAGCACTTTGAAATAAACATTTTTTGCCTCTTGAAATTTTTTCTAAAAATTCTTCCTTTTCGAAATATTAGCAACTTTATGTTGATTTATTTCCACACGTTTAGAGTCGCCATTTTGTTTTGGGTGGACCTAATTTTATTTTCTTTATGTCATTCTACTAGTCTTAAATAGACCTTTATATGAGGTATCACATGACCATGCTTCCCATTTAAAAATTTTGAGTTGCCCCAAAATCGTCCATTTTTAGGGGACACTCAAAATGTCCGATTGCTTCAAAAGATACTTTGGGTTAAGTTAGTAACGTTCCCCAAAGGGCCAAAGGATATTTGTTTGTTTTAACAAAACAAACACAAAAGTTAAAGAGGGGGAAGTGACTTTATAACCACCCTGTATAAACAGTAGGCTATATAACCTTAGATCTCACTATAAGAGTCACTGGATAGCTCATTTATCCATTGGAAATTGGAAGTGCCCGGTTAAAATAAACGTAAGTCGAAGACCGGGATGCAAACTCAACAGTTTTCCACTTCGATTTGTAAACAAATTCTACTAATATATTTCGTACACGAAGGCAGCCATTCAGCTACATTCAGACATATAAAATTAATTTTGGAAATTCGCTCAACTCACGTCAGCGGTTCAGCTGCGTGAACGAATTATTTTAATTTTGCGCGAATGGACTAATTATTTTCCGGTGTAAGTTCTAGCCTTCGCTAACACAACCTAACTAAACTCCATATTCTTGATTTACATTTAAACAAATATACATTTTCGCACTTTAACAATAAAACAAAGTGTCACGTTCTGCTTGTGCAATGTAAATCTGTTACTTCACCTGTCTGATAAATGTCTAGTAAATAAATTTGTTCCTGCTGAAATCATAGCCCCATTATCACGCGCGGAGTAAACAACTATCTTCCACCAGCACGCCAGGGTCGGCACAGTGCTCTCTCTTCCTCGCAGCCTCGGGTGTAACTACCTATGTGCCAAACACCACACGCACAACTCCATAAAAAAATTGTGTTGTATATTTTCATAAACTGGGGGATGAATAAGCTAACAGATTACATATTCTACAAGTATTAAGAAAGAATTAAAGACAAAAGCACTCATCATATTAAATGCTGTCGATAATATTAAGTGGCAATATGAGGTGATGTAGATCCACAGGGCCTGTACGCGAGCAGCCACTGCTTGGATAAAGAGAGATTTACAAACGGTATGTGAACCGTCCAAGGAAGGATAAAGGCCAATTCACACATGTCCGTGACGTGACGACGATTTCAGTGCAGTACCGGCAAAACAAATATCGGGATGACGAAATCTCATGTAAACTAAGGGGGAAAACAAGATGTATTCAAACAGGTTCTGACGTTCTCAGTACCTTTCAGGCACTGATGCTTTGTTGGTTAAGCATGTCAGGGTTGCAGATTCCCGGGGTATATTCTGATGATCGGGATTTTTGAAGAAATATCCACTGGCAACACTTGTGCATGCACAGTGGTTTTCTCCTGTTCCCTATTTCCACCTGAATATTCCTTCTGAAATATTCATTAAATTTAGTTACAAAGTTATGAACTCTCCCTCCTCTTCTCCCGAGCTTCCATTAGATGAACCCATTGTCTTTTTCATTATTCTCCTCCTTGTCTAAGAGCCAATGCTATTGCGGCAAGATGATCTGTGGTAAAATTACTGCGGAGCATGAAAATCACCTACGGAAACTGCCGGTACTGTGTGAATGTCAGAGAAAATTGCATACGGATGCCACTGACACGGAAAACACTGATGCCGTCCCGTCACGGACATGTGTGGATCGAAGTCCAGGAATATTTTCCTACATTTGAAGTAGCACGAGACCCAGCGTGTTATTCGCATAGTTCTAACTCCAAATGTTGCACTGTATTGTGACCCGATTCAAAACACTATGAAAGGCTGTATTATGTCGTGGTTGCGTTAGGTCTAGTGCAGCATCATGGACGGGTTTGACGGTGAGGTATCTATATATATAAAAGCCAAATACACTGACTCACTGATCAAGATTTCTCAAAAACTATTGAACGGATTGGAACGAAATTTGGTATGTAGCTTCCTCTAGGACCGTAGGTGCTAATAAGAAAGAGTTTAAAAAAATTCGAAATTTTAGGGGGGTTCAAAGTTACTAAATCACGATTTCTCTAAAACTACTGAACGGATTGGAACGAAATTTGGAATGTAGCTTCCTCTAGGACCGCAGGTGCTGATAAGAAAGAGTTTTAAAAATTCGACATTTTGGGGGTTTGGAGGGGGGTCAAATTTATTAAAAAGAACACCGAACGGATTGGAATGAAATTTGGTAAGTAGCTTCCTCTAGAGCCCTAGATGCTCACTAAGAAAGGTTTTCAAAAAATTCAAAATTTTAGGGGGTTTGGGGAGGTTAAAGTTACTAAATCACGATTTCTCTAAAACTACTGAACGGATTGGAATGAAATTTGGTATGTAGCTTCTTCTAGGGACGTAGGTGCTGGTAAAAAACCGTTTCAAAAAATTCGACATTTTGGGGGTTTGGAGGGAAGTCAAAGTTACTAAAAACAAAACACCTGATGTATTGGAATGAAAGGGATCACGCTAAGAAAGGGTTTCAAAAATTCGAAATTTTAGGGGGTATTATGGGGTCAAAGTTACTAAAAAAAACCACCAAACGGGTTGGAATGAAATTTGGTATGTTGCTTCCTCTAGGGCCCTAGGTGATCGCTAAGAAAGGGTTTCAAAAGATTCGAAATTTTAGGGGATGTTTGGGGGATTTCAAAGTTACTGAAAATATTTTTAAAAATACATAGTGTAATATATTTTTTGTTAATATAGATTTGTCTTTGATTTGTCTATCCGTGCAAAGCCGGATCGGGCCAGCTAGTTTAGTATAAGATCTTTCTTTACACAGACTTTTCTCACGGTATTTTCGATTTTAATTTCTTTGAATTTTATTTAGTTAATTACAGAACTTATTTAAACTATTAGAATTAAAAACCTTTTTCTTACAAACCGAGCCAACAGCCAATGTGCATACAAAAGATAACACTGTGAAATTTCCTTATACAATACACAAATGACGCGCCTACAACTGACCTTTAACATTGCCTTTAAGAGTGCCTCGACATGCACTGTGCTCAGTGGGTGCCTTTACAATGCGTTTACACTTTAAGAGAGTTCTATTGTTAAAATGTAGGACAATTATTTGTTGAATGCTTTGAGGATTGGTACTACTACTCGAGATGAAGTGCTGCTTCCCGCGCCGCCTTACTCTTCATACAGTGTATATTTTACATTAAACGGATTTCTTTGGAAATAATAGCGACGTTGCCGTAGCAACCAAAGCTGCAACCGTAGCGTTGTGAAGCTGCGACGAAAGAGAGTAGGTGTTGTTTTTTTTTTTTTTTTTGTAATTTGTAAGTAAAGGGCGGAAAATAACATAAAAAAGAGTGTTCAAGTCAGAAATAATATAAATAACTGAGATGCAAATTTTATGGCACAAACAATTTAGATTAATAAAAGACACACACATATGTGTCTCATTTCCAGGCACTTGGATAAATTTTAAACTTATTAAAAAGAGCTGATTTCCGATACTATTTTTACTTTCTCCCCCCTATACGTAGTATATGGAGAAAGTATTGTTCTCGTCCAAATTTTCGAATTTGAATTTTTAGTGGAATTATCTGTTTTGGTGCTCCCTGAACCCCAAAAAATTGTTTAGTAGAATTATCTGTGTTGGTGTTCCCTGAACCCAAAAATATTTTTAGTGGAATTATTTGTTTTGGTGCTCCCTGAACCCAAAAAATGTTTTTTTTTGTGATGTCTGTCCGTGTGTCTGTTAAGATGTATACAGAGCTGGAGACCATACCAACGGTCCGATTTTGATGAAATTTGGTATGTTGGTGTAGTTCTGAAATATCTCCAGCCATTTTTTCCATTTTTTCAAACTTTTACCCCCCAAAAATGGCCAAAAAACGAGAAAAATCCAAATTTCTCAAAAACGGCTCTAACGATTTTGATCAAATTTGGCTTGTTTGTAGCCCTTAATGTACCCTACCATATGCCAAAAATCGCATCTTTCTAAAAATTCTTGTTTAGGTAATAATAATAATAATAAATGATTTTTTGGGGTTTTTGGCCAAAAAGAGGGTTGTTTTTCAAAAATTTTCAAAACATTTTTTCGTGCATCTATACATGTCTAATTGACATGTTTTTTGCAAATTTGTTCGAAATCGATCGAATAGTTTTAATAATAATAATAATATTATTATAATATAATAATATAATATGGATGTGTGTTACATGCATCTAATATTTTTCATAGTAACATTTTCCTACTTTTGCAATTCTAAATAACCACCTCCTATGCTACTCTTAGGAAGGTATAAAGTTTCAACTGGGAGAAAGTAGGTGGCAGTTATCTGGTACCATTTATTTCTGTTCTATATTCCTATTTCTTGGAGATCGAAGGAGGTTAATATAAAAATTGTTCATCTAGAAATTGCATATAAAATGAACTAATACAATTTTGTACGCATGCGCATACTGCATAAAGGACTCGAGCAAAGGCGTGTCTAAATATACAGGGTGATTCAGAAACCCACGCAGAAACTTTAAAGGCGAGTTTTACTAGTGAAAATAAAGAAAAAAGTACAAACAAACATAGGTTCGGAAATGCTCCGTTTTCCAGCTACCCAACTTTTTTTTACAAAATACTTAATATCTTTGGATGTAGGAAATATATTGAACGCACATAGTAGACACATATTTGGTATGAAACTTTTACCCATGTTTTTGAAATATTTTTAAAATGGCAGCCGCTTAAATTTTGTAATGTAGAATATCTCGGAAACCGCTAACTTTACAAACAAATTTCATCAAATAAAAATTTATGTTTTTTAATAACAAACAAAACTGTATTTATTTTTATATTAACAGACGGGAACAGGAACTGGCACATACTTTCCCACAAACACATTTAAATTATTAAACACTGTGACTTCATAATTGTAGGTGGGGTAGGAGAGGTGATATTATAGTAGGAGATTAACTAAAATATTATTATTATTATCTAGAGAGAAAACTATTCGATCGACTTCGAACAAATTTGCTAAAAACACGTCAATTAGGCTTGTATAGATGAAAGAAAAAAGGTTTTGAAATTTTTTGAAAAACAATCCCCTTTACGGTAAAAAAAAACCCAAAAATCAGTTATTATTAGCTAAACGAGAAATGTAGAAAGATGTTGTTTTTTGCATATGGTAGGGTACATTAAAGACTACAAAAGAGCCAGATTTTATCAAAATCGTTAGAGCCATTTTTTGTAAAAAAATAATAACTGATTTTTGGGGGTTTTTGTCCAAAAAGGGGGTTGTTTTTCAAAAATTTTCAAGACCTTTTTTCGTGCATCTATACAGGCCTAATTGACTGCAAATTTGTTTGAAATCGATACAATAGTTTTCTCTCTAGCTTTGTATACAGACAGACATTTTGTAAAAAACACTTTTTTTTAACTAAGGGGGTCCCAAAACGGATATTTCCATAAAAATCTCAACATCGATTTTTTGCGATCACTATACTTTCTCTATACAATAGTATAGTGAGAAAGTAAAAAATAACCAAGTTATTGGCGAAAAACTAAAACAATTTTATATTATAGACAGCTACAAAGACACAAAATTTTTAGTGGAAAAATGGTGGACTACGAAACATTTATAAATGTATTTTTATAAGAACTTTTTTCTTTATTTCCACTAGTAGAAAACATCCTGAAAGTTCTCCGTTTCTTCCTTAATCAGCTTGTATAAAGAAGAAAGATCTGACGTTATGTATGACCCAACTAATATGTGCGTTCGCTGTGCACAATTTGACGGATTGGAACCAAATTTGGCATAGTTATTCATTAGCACTAAACATTATTTCGTTTGTTTACATTTATGAGTTTTAAAGGAGGTGACTATCTTAAAACAATACACCCTTAATTGCCACGATAATAGAGAGCTGAAATGGTACACAATTGTTTCCTATGTGATTCATAATCGCATTTTAATTATTTCCGTTTAATGGATGAAAACGAGAATACCATTAAAAAAAACTACTCTTTATTACACTTCCCTTGAGGGTAGACAGCTAAAATTAGGTACAGTAATTTCATAAACGTTACAAAGAAAAAGTAAACCCATTGAATTTCTGTCACTACGGTCTGTTATTCTTACAGAAGATGTAAGAATGAGCTTGGATTTTAAAATGCTTATGGTGGTTCGTAAATCAGTAGTAAGGGACGGTTTCTTTGTCCTGCGGAGGTGCAGGATCAGTGATGATTGTTGGATGTATGTGTGGTGAGAACCTTGGGCTCTGTGCCCGAGTGTGTTGGTTAGTTTTTGGATGAAGTCCTCGAGTGTGGAGATTTTGTGCCCTTGAGAGATGGTTGCGTTCGATACGTACCATGGGGAGTTGGTTTTCTTCGGAGAGTTTGCGTTGTTTGATCTAAAAAAAACACATTTTGCCTGATATTGATGCAATCCACCAAAAGTATATAGTTTTCCGACATACACCATTGTGCCAGGAAGGTGTGAACAACAAATCGAAAATACCCTGATACATTTTAGCATTGTATTTGGATAACCATTTAATAGAACTCCGATCCAATGCAATATTTTGTTCCACTGGAAATTCGACGATAGTGGCGTTATCTATTGGGGAAATGACGGAAGCTGTATGAAACACCAATGCTACCAATGATTTCTCCCTAGCGCTACCTCGCGGCGCGATCATGTACTATTTTCGCGACAACCTTTTTTCCGGCACACAGCCCATGGATGCAAGATCTATTTATTATTCATGATCTATGGTTTTAGTAAGCAGATGTTTTGAAATCCCCTATTTAAAATTTAACTTCGTTCTAAATACGTACAAATTGGCGGTACGTGGAACTGTCCTCGCGTCAACAACCTTGCCAACGCGTTAAGAACCGTACAGATGTAAAACAGCTGTTGTTTGTTCGTGCTTCACCTTGCTAATTGAACGCTCAAACCGTCGCGTCGAAAAATATACGTTTCGATTGTTTATTATCTCAAGGCCAACACGTGCTTGGCTTTATCGATACTTAAAAATAACGACGTCATCAGATCGCTTCGAGACAGTCGTCTCATTGTGCCGTCGTGTAGTCAGGAAATGTCCACCGTACGAATTTTCTAAGAACTCTGTATCGTTCAGGGACCAGGGACCACCGGTGGTGTTAGAACGCTAGTAAAAGTGCTTGATTGTTTAGTCAACGTTTCCTTTTATCTCCAACGAGCTAAGAACTGGAAAATGCTACTGCATTAATTGGTAATGTTAGTGTTACACCATTTGCGAAATTAATTACAAAAAACACTCAAATAGTAAGAGAGAAGAAGGAATCGAATACAGGCCATTAAGCTTTCAAATTAATGATGCTGTTAGCGGTTGATTTATTGGCTCTGAGTACGTTCTCTGTAATGATTGGTGATTTACTTGTAAAGAATTGATTAAGATGCTGTGGAGTAGTGGAACACTTTCTGCGAACTTAATTACTCGGGAGCAGATGTAACTGAACCGCTCACCTACATGTAAAACCGCTGATAAATTTGGTATGTAGCTTCCTCTAGGGCCATAGGTGCTCACTAAGAAAGGGTTTGAAAAAATTCGAAATTTTAGGGGGGTTTTGGGGGATCAAAGTTATTAAATCACGATTTCTTCAAAACTACCGAACGGATTGGAATGAAATGTGGTATGTAGCTTCCTCTAAGGCCATAAGTGTTCACTAAAAAAGGGTTTTAAAAAATTGGAAATTTTAGGGGGGTTTGGGGGGTAATAATTACTAAATCACGATTTCTCCGAAGTTACCGAACAGATTGGAATGAAATTTGGTATGTAGCTTCCGCTAGGGCCATAGGCGCTCGCTAGAAAGGGTTTAAAAAATTCGAAATTTTAGGGGGGTTTGGGGGATCAAAGTTATTTAATCACGATTTCTTCAAACTACCAGACGGATTGGAATGAAATTTGGTATGTAGCTTCCTATAGGGCCATAGGTGCTCATTAAGAAAGGGTATGAAAAATTTCGAAATATTAGGAGGGGTTTGGGAGGATCAAAGTTACTAAAATCATAATTTCAGATCTTTTATTATTATGACAATAGTGCTTTTATTATTTAAGATCTATATATAAAAGCCAAATACCACTCACTGACTGAACACTTAAAAAGAATACAATTACGTTAAAAATACTGAAAATAAAAACCACCACGGGCAACGCCGTACGGGTCAGCTAGTTTGTATATATGTTTTAGCGTTTAAACATGCTATTTGGGAAATTGGTCTACTCACAAAGGTGATGAATAGCTGCATCTGTACGAAATATATTAGTAGAATTACTAACCCTGGCTCACGCGCTGCTGCGTTCCGCTCGCAGCGGAAAATCTCGCTTTGTGAGTTTGCACCTCAACCTTGCGGCCTCGGATTATGGGCGACTTCGCTTCGCTCCCAGCGGAGAAGCTCGTATCTCCGACGTTGGCCTCGGACCAGAAATTGCCCCCACTTGTTGAACCGGGTGATTTTATGGTATTTTACGAGACGTATTTGGAGGTTCGAACCAGATTGGCTATAAGGTCGTGTTAAAAAACAAAATGTGCTGGATAATCTACTATATTTATTTTTATAGATAAAATCTCATAACAAATTAATTCCAGTACAAAAATTTTAAAATATTGTTACATCCAGTCCAAAACGAGCATTTTGGCTAACGAACTCGTCCGAGCGACTTGAAAAACGTGTGTATCAAATTTGGATCACATTTACGTCCGATGACTTGTGCCGTCATTCCCTGGACTCATATATTTATTAACATTCATCGAAGGAATATCTAAAATTCTAACAGAAAGATTTTAAGAAAACTATAGGGGATAACGGTACAAGTCAGGTCGTTCGGAGCCTCAGGTCCTCCGGGGCGGGTTACCGATGTCAAATTAGTGACGTACGACCTAAAAAACCCCCGGGGCACGAGTTTTTTTTTATTTATCCGTAAGTTAAACGGGAACTCCAGGTGATGATGTTCCTCGTACCGTCTTGACCTCCAGGTGTACAAGGGGCTAATTTGGACAGGATATTTGGATTCCGCGACTCAAACAAACTCCGGGTGCAAAATTTCGTATAGTTCAGGTGTTTTTGTGGCAGATATGAATTTTTTCCATCGCTTGAAAATGTGCATTGATGAAAGAATGCACTTTCCGATGCACTTTCAACCCGTTGCAACGAAAACAATAGTGCCCCATTTTTTAAATGAGCTGACGAAGAGAATGCAGAAACCACGCATCTCAATCCGTCTTACTGCTCAAATTCCCTGAGTTTTGGGGATTTTGTGCCAAATTTCCTCGCCTAATAACCTACTTTTTAGGAAGATCTAGAAATTAAAAATTTGGTAAACTTAAGCCAGTAACCGTCGGGATAATGAAAGTTAATTTTTTAAATGTTTAATCCCCGAACATTTTTTAAATGGAAGCCACAACATTAAAGTAGTACAGACTAATGTGTAGTCCTTTTTTGAGGACTTATCGTTGTGTGGCATATCGTTTGAAAGCTTATTTAATTCTCAATCCAAAAAGAAGAATAATAATTTTTTTAAAGTACATCAAAATGGGGCAAAATCGGAAAACACGATTTCGTTGTTTTTGGCCGCCATTTTGAATCGGTTAAAAAATATGGATGTGAAAATTTCAAAGTTGGTTTTCTCTTGAAATTCTACATCGAAATGATGTATCACATGACCGCCTTCCCATTTAAAAAAAATGAAGTTCATTCCAAGATGGCGGATCCAAGATGGCGGTCAAAACTTTCAAACTCACCAAAAAGTGGTTCTTTTATGGTTGTGAATAACTGCTTTCATTCCTATCTCATAAGACTCGTACTTTTTGAAATATTAAGCTGTTTCCAGACTTTTGCCTCACTCTGTATATATGGGTGCTCATTGACCACTCCCAACCATAGGTCTCACCATAAGAGACACTGCAATAGTCCATATTTCCTATGGAAATTCGCTAAAAACTGTTTCGTTTGTCATTACGGTAACAAAGTACTTTTTTAGTCTCCTGTAATTTTTTTGTAAAGTTAGCAGTTTTTTTCAAAAAATTAAAAAGTTTTAAACGGTCATCATTGAACTTTTTCATTAATTTTGCTACTGGGATCAGCAAATCATCTGTGTTTGCACTCTAGCGGCTAAATTTTAATTCCGTTTTGGTCCAAACGTTGGTTTTCTAAGTCGCTCGGACGAGTTCGTTAGCCAAAACTATCCAACAACCAGAAGCACGTTTTTTGGCCGGAAGTAACATTTTTTTAGATTTTTCTTACTAGAGTTGACAATATTTGGGGATTTATCTAAACAAATAAATAAGGGATATTATTCGGCACATTTGGTTTTTTTACACAACCTTACGGCCCATCTCGTTCCCCAAAAATCGATCAAAACTTAAAATACCACAAAAGTATGACGTGCGTTAAAATCCACTTAAGACGACGGCCGGGGTACAAAGAGAGTATTTCCCCGATACGCGAGCGGAACGAAGCAACGCGTGAACTGTCCGGCGCCTTCGTGAGTAGACTAATTTCCCAAATAATAGTTGTAACCCTAAAACATATAAACTTAATTTTGGAAATTCACTCAACTCACGTCAGTGGTTGAGCTGCGTGATCGAATTATTCTTAGTTGAAATAACTACTGTAGTTGTAAGTGAATTATTAGACCACATATTTTAGAAAATCTGTATAAATATCTAATTGACAAGATTTTCTTAAACTATAAACTATATCTGCGCTTATTAGACATTATTCGAGCAAAGGTTCTTGAAATATTTTAGGGTAAAATGAAATCGCGACATTGATCTTCTCTATATTACCTACTCGTGCCATGCACTCAAGTGATCGAATCAAGGCTTTAAACTACGTGGAATTGAGCACAAAGAGTAGGTAGACATTTAATTTCCGTTCAATTCCTTCTAAACGTGTTAACACATCTTATGACCGCCAGACCGAGTTGACAGCGCGCTAGAAACAATACAGAGTGTTTGCAATACTTGTAA
>JAGFPH010001233.1:278497-292771 GCA_018207615.1 Philaenus spumarius | reverse complement strand
GGACGTAAGGTTTTTGAGATATATAACAAACAATATTTATTGTTTTAGGGGTTGTTTCAACCCTTGCAGGCCAAATATTTTAAAATCATTTCTTAGTGAGCCTCTTGTGCCTATGAGCAGTATGTGTACCAAATTTCAAGTTCCTATTTGGTATGGTTTTTGAGATATATAACAAACAATATTTATTTTTTTAGGGGTTGTTTCAACCCTTGCAGGCCAAATATTTTTAAATCATATCCCTTGTGGCAAATACATGTACCAAATTTCACATTCCTAGGACGTAAGGTTTATGAGATATATAACAAACAATATTTATTGTTTTAGGGGTTGTTTCAACCCTTACAGACCAAATATTTTAAAATCCTTTCTTAGTATGCCTCTTGTTCCTATGAAAAATACTTATACCAAATTTCACGTTTCTAGGAGGTATGGTTTTTGAGATATATAACAAACAATATTTATTGTTTTAAGGGTTGCTTCAACCCTTAAAGGCCAAATATTTTAAAATGCTTTCTTAATGCGCCTCTAGTGCCTATAAGCAATATGTGTACCAAATTTCAAGTTCCTAGGTGGTAAGGTTTTTGAATTATATAACAAACAATATTTATTGTTTTAGGGATTGTTTCAACCCTTGCTGGCCAAATATTTTAAAATCCGTTCTTAGTGTGCCTCTAGTGCCTATGAGCAATATGTGTACCAAATTTTAAGTTCCTATGTGGTATGGTTTTTGAGAAACTGTGATCAGTCAAAACTACCCCTAAACCCAAAAAAATACCCCTAAAAATTTGAATATCAAAATGAAATTTTTTTAGTTTTCCTATTTCCATCACAAAGTATACACATGCCAAATTTCATCTCTCTAGTTTTATGGGAAGTGGGAGAATTAGTGATGATGAGTGAGTGAGGGCTTTGCCTTTTATATAGAGATTCTAATTCAAAATTCAAAATTTCCGCTAAAATGACGTACTTTATTCACAAGTACTAGCTAAGTTCTGGGCCGATTTTTAAAAAACTGGGGTGGGACCACCAGAGGAAGGTCCTCTTTCATTAAAATTTTTTTTATCGAAATCGGTTCATTAGTTTCGGAGTAATCGCTGGACAAACATTAAAAAAAAAGCATATAAACAGGTCGAATTGAGAACCTCCTCCTTTTTTTGAAGTCGGTTAAAAATGTACACAATTTTAAAATGATGTATTGGCTGACTTCAGATAAGGTGGAGTGTGGGGTGCAGTAGTGGCTGTAGTGCCAACCTAATATTCGTAACTTGACTGACAACGTACAGTGGAGGGCATTGAGTGTACATAGAGTTGCCATAATATGGTAGTTTGGGAGAAAGAGGAGGTGTGTGGCTATCTGACCGGAGGGCTTTGAGGAGGAAAGAGGGTCTGGGGAATTTTGAAAATTAAGTACCTATTAAAAAAAATCCTTTAAATTAATTAACTTTTTAACATACAAAATTCATATAGAATTAAATTAGTTAGTATTGTTATGCCTAAATTTTCAAAATTTAGGGGGATTTAAAAATATATATTTAAGTTGTAACAATTGTTAGTCGCCATTCCGAATGTTAATTGCTAATTATAAGATTTGTGACTTACCGTCTTCAATATTCCTATTCGTAGGAATATTGAATAGGAATATAGTCTTATTTGGAATAGGAATATTGAAGGCGGTAAGTCACAAATCTTATAATTTAAGGTTATAGAAAACTTAGTAGGAAATGTTTTTTATTAGTTTTATATTTAAATTGCAAATCACACAAAACATATGTTTTAGCAATAACATATAAATGTAAAAACACCATAAAATGTAAGCTGAAATGTATATAATATTGGCAAAAGCAGTATCATAAGTTACTTTAAGCTTTTTATAAAATTACGATGAATCATCTCACCAGAAAAATTTTAGTATCATTTTATTTTTAAATCTACTTTTATTGCTTTTAATGTAGGCATACGACAGTTTTAAACTGCACATTGATTAATTTTAAATTATTGGGTAACGGGGTAATGTAAAAGAGATATTTCAAAGATTTTTTACCATTCAGACAAATGTTTCTTTAATGTTTGTGTAACACATTATAAAATGCAATTATTTAAAATATCAACTATTATGCTGGTACAGCTTATTTTAATTAAAGCTCATTATTAACAATTATTATAGGCCCAATATGACTTGTTTTAACAAACCTTATTTAAAAATCAGCGTAGAAATTAATTCTAATTTAGAATCAGTTGTTGTGGAAATCCATTAATCAACAAAGAAAATCTTTCACCAGCTAAAGTATATTAAATTGTCAAATTAGCTTTTTTAATTAATTACTGCATACTTTTGCTTTTAAATTACTGTATTTGAATATTTTAATACGATCCCCTGAACAAAGACTTTGTGAATCACATAACAAAAGAACATTAAGTACATCGATGTTCAAGTTTCGATTTATAACATCGATGTTTTGTTAAATGGAAATCTCTTGTCAGTATAATAAGGCTGCAAAACAGCTGATCTTGGTTCGGTTCCGTTGGTCCTTGGAGCCGTAAATCTTCGTACATTTTCAGCGATCGACAACTGCGAATATAGGCGAAAGCTAACAAAGTTTTCCGCGGAAAAAAGCCAAAGAGTTACAAATAATAGACGGTAGAGTCTACAGAGAGAGAGGGTTTAGCTTTAGTTCCCGACGGCAGTAGTTCCACGACGATAAAGTTGTAAACGTAAATCAATTTTCGTTCCTAAATACGATTTTAACAGAAAATTTTCGTTATGTAACTTTTTTTTGGAAAAATCTTAAAAAGAGGAGATTTCTCGTTATTTGCGGAAATTCCTCGGAGGTATATTTTTACCCTCAAAATCCGGTAATCTCCGTGGAAATTCGGTGATATGGTAACCCTAAAGTGTACAGTATTGTTAGTTTAATTATTTAGTTATTTATGTTAGTAAATTTCTAGCCTAGTTCTTCATGCCATTAGCTTTTGCTACGTGTTTGCCTGAAGTTCTGAAGGGAGGGGGGCGGTTTGTTTAGATTTGTTAGAATATAAATTTGTTTAGATTTTATAAAATTTCTATCAGGTGTATTTATTGTATTGTATGTTGTGTATTTGTATTGTGTTGTTCGTGATGGTTGTATATGTATTTAAGGTATGACAACTCAAATGTTTACCGCAGCATTGCTGCACTATGTATACCATAAAAGATAAATAAACACAGCCGAAGGTAAGATAGAGAGAGATACAGGGAAACATAAATGCAGTCTGCTGCAGCTCGGTTGAGACACGTGTTGACCTTGAGGCTGAGGGTACATCTAAGCGAGTGAGATGTAGCGTCCTTAGGGATGTAATTATGTGCAGCGTGTGGAACTAACTTAATTATAATCCAAGGGAGCTTCATAGAGACAAAATACATGTCTCTGTCTCAAGTTTTAGGTTATGATACGTTAAGGGTGTTTACTTGCTTTGTTCTTTGCACGTGTAATATGCATACTTTCGCTAAGTTTTACTACAACATTCTGGCACAGTTTTTAAAATAATTATCATATTTTTTTTTGCGAAAAATGCATTTACGCAGACCTCTCGTTAGAGAAGGTACTGTGGGACTCAACCAGAACAAGTCTGGCAATACCCTCCAAAAGACCGCCCTCCCCCCAAGTAAGGAAGTTACTCTGGCTCCGAACCCAGGCACAAGAGTGTTTCAGCTGACCTCTCCTGAGAGAGCGTTACAACACTCCTGTACCTGCGTAATGGACAGAGACACTCCGCACGCTTCACTGGGGGGAGCGTCAGCAGCATCTTGGGGCCGTTCCCTAATGACTGCTAAAAATCAATCTGAAACTCACTTAAATAGAAAAGAAGGCAAACAGGTTATTGTCAATCAAGAATGGAGTCGCAGCCTGAAGAAACCTATGGCGGGTCGTCCAGGATAGCGGCAGGCCGGGGCCTACCATCTTCCGGGATGTCGAGTCTCCCGCAGATCTCAGATATATGAGGATAGCCTGAGTTGCGTGCATGCTGAAACAGTTTAGTGCCACATCTTTTAGCAAAAACTTCTAGGGTAGGGATACCAGCTGACCCTAGAATGGTAGAGTTCCTCACGTACCATGGCTGATGCGTGAGTCTGCGAAGAGCAGTAGTCTGAAGAGTCTCCATTTTTTTCCTGCTGGATTTGCTGGCAAGCGTCCACCAAGCGGTAGACGTGCGTACATCAGCACTGAGCGAACTATTAACAGAAAAATTGTTAATTTAGCTTTTACTGGCAGAGGGCTATGCCTTGCTAAAAAGGGTGAGAGGAATCCCTGGATTTTCTTTCCTACGGAGACCTTGTTCTGTACGTGTCGCCTGAAGTTGAGTCGACTGTCCAGCGTTATGCCGAGGTACTTTACAGTAGGCTTCCAAGGGATAGCCACCCCGTCAAGCTCCACTGCGGGAGGGATTCTGCGTTTCATTTTACGTCTTTTCCGTAAACATATGGAATCAGATTTATCTTAATGCGCCATTTCTGCAGCCCCGGGGACAACGCGTCCATTTGTTTCTGCATGGTCTTAGTTGCGTATTCTGGATTCATGCTACTACAGTGTAGAAACGCATCATCAGCGTACAGCGAGAGTGTCACACCTGGAATAGTAGGAAAGTCGTTAGTACAAACCAGATACAGTACTGGTCCCAGGACACTGCCTTGGGGAACACCAGCAAGTATCGGCCGCAGAGTGGAGAGTTCGCCGTCTACGAAGGTCTTGAAGGATCTGCCTGACAGGTAGGATCGGATCAAGTGTACAGCAGCCACCGGTACAGGAGACGCGCTCAACTTGTAGAGAAGGCCTTCGTGCCATACCTTGTCAAACGCCTTGCTTACATTTAGCAATACTGCAACAGAAGACAAGAACTTATTGTGGTTACCAACCAGTTTGTTGATGGATGGAATGTCCACGTCGGAAGCCGAACTGCTCTGGTCTGATGTAGTCCTCTAGATAAGGCTGCAACCTGGAAAGAAAAAGACGCTCGAATATTTTTGAGATGGTCTTCATCAGAGATATCGGGCGATAATTCTGCGGAAAGAGATGGTCCTTCCCCGGCTTCGGATTGAGGATGATCTTTGCGGTCTTAAACTGGGAAGGGAAGTGGCGCATTATCATTAAGATGTAAAGTTTGTTAAAAGCAAGTTTTAACTCCCAGTACCAAGCCAATCAGGACAGATAAAGCTTTTTCATCATCTGGATTTTACTTCTGGTAGGATGACCGCCTTAAAGATTGCCTAATTTTGAAAGACGATATTGGCAGAATAATTGACTCCAACATTTTATCTTTTTGTGCCAATTTTGAAGAGTTTTAGGATTGCTTTAGCGAATTTATATACATTTCCCCATTCCTAGTCCAATGAACTTAGCTCTGATTTCCATGTAGCGGATCCCCTTTACTTGGTAAGCATTGGTCATATACAACTATCTCAAGTTTTACAATCCAGTCTGTTCCGAACTTATTTCACATTCCCGCTTAAAGCGCACAGCGGTGGTCTTCCAATTCACCGCTTATCAGTAGTAGAACATACCTACAACGTCAAATATGACGTCTCATTACCATTTTCTACCGTCTGATCTGGTTTTGGCTAAACAAAGCTGGGTAATTTCCGCCTTTTTGAAGAAAGAGAATGCACTGCACTGGAATAATAACACTCTATCTGTAAATACGTGTTTTCCATTGGTTGTTCCAGTACAACGCCTCTAATGCAACTAATAACAGTTCTTTTCTCCATTAATTTTATTCATTTATTATTATAAGCTCGTTTAATTGGTCATAAGAATCAAACGTAACTCAGCTTTACGTGTTCAGGAAAAGTGTTCTGAAAATTCAGGGCATGATTCCCCACATCAAAATAAATGAAAAGTTCCAATAAACATATGTCCAATAATGCTCCGTTTTCTGTCAAGTCGCAATTTTGCATTTTTACAAAATAATTTATATCTAGAGAAATGTTTAACTGATTGATTTCAACTTGGAATGACGTTTAACCTAAAAATGACCTATCTCAAGAAAAATAAGCGATTATATCCAATCATGCGTTTTAAAAGATCGGCTGTTTGAAAATTGCAAACCTAATTACTCAAAAATTGTACATTTTAACAAAAAATGTCAAGACACCTTTTTGTAGATCTTTTGATTACCTATCTCACTGTCAAAATAATCGGATGAAGAATAAATAGTTAAGTTAAAGATAATAACTGCAGTGCACAAACAATATTGTTGTGCTTTCTGTGTTGGTATAGGATGACGAGTTGAACAAACCAATTATTACACATAACTAGTCCGATTGACAGTGAGTAACGAGATGCGTGTTGTGAGTTACTCCTTATGTCAAATGTATTCCTTAAATGAGCGCTGGATGTATTTTACCCCTCATGTTCGTAAAATTTGCTATACAAATAAAAGAGATGGCCCAACCCTGCCGTTGTTGTGCTCAGTACCTTCCTAGAGTTTTATGACTTATCTACTTGACTTGTTATTTTTAGTTTTACTCGTTTCTGTCTGCAATACAGCCCCTTCAAAGGTTGCTAGGGTTTGTTAAACACCTCGCAATTTTCAAAATAAAATTATCGGTAATATATAAGTAAAAAAAGAGTAAGGGACTATTAGATTGTTAAGCTAGTTGCAATAGAAAAACATGATTTGTTTCCTAGTTGTTGTCTGAAACAAAGTTAATAATGTCCATTATGAAAACCTATTCGTTTTTAATTGAATTTTGGAGCATTATTTGTGAAGACAGTATGAAAAGGGCAAATATTTTACAAATAATTACAAACTTCTAAAAGTTAACTGTATAAGATGTAAAAAGATCCTTTAATTTACCTTGATTTTTTAAGTTTTTGACTGTGGGTGTGTTACTTTTGGCGCCCATTAGTGCTATGAATAAGGAGGCGTCTACTTGAATCCGTCTTTAGCAACGAGAGGGCTACCTGGCATAATCTGACAGTTTTGACAGCCGAATTGGGATTCACAAAAGCAACGAACCGTGGTAATGGCGTGATACGCCTCGAATTCTAAAATAACATAATTAATTTATGTACTTTTATGTAATTTTAAAAAGCATCTCGTACTTTTGAGATGCTCGCAGTTAATCTTGAATGACTATGTAGAGCCACTTATGTATTACTAGAAACATTACAAATCAAATCAAGGAATGACGCAAATTTTGCATACATTTCATTGCAGACGTTACCTAACCTAACTTAAGATATTAACCCTCGTCACTTCTGCATCACTGTTGATAATTTATGGCCTCAGCGCTGTAGAGACTAATTTACCCTCGGCGCTGTGGAGACGCGGTACCGTCCACTTAAAGGGTAACAGTGGCAGGTACCTGTAGGCCATCGCCACGACTAGAACTTTGGTGGATACTGTTCAAGGCAACAAACAGTGCATCACACTGTTAATGTGTGGGAACTTACGAGTAAGTTATACAATTTAGCCTTAATGTGAACAATAATAATTTTTTGAATTTAATTGTTTACTTGCGTAAAATCAAGTTTGTCCCTCGAACGTTAAAGCTTACTTAAAACTTTGTATAAAACAATTAGTTACGCTAATCAGTAAAAATAATTATATAAAATCCAATGGATAGTATGGTCATGGAGTCTTCTTTACAACGTCACGACGGTAAATCCAGGCGTATATCAAAGCCACTGGTCAGCTTTGATAACGTTCTTTTATAACTTATCCTTGAATCAGGTCAAATTCATTTTTAACAAAACACATGATAAGTTCCTGTTTCATATTCAGATTTTATTCAGTAAAAAGCTTTCTAAAAATGACCACAAACATTCTTAGGGTGAATAAAAGTAGCTCTAAGCACAACAACCATCAAATTGCAAACAATAACAAATGGCGTGGATTCAAATTTTTTCATCACTTCAGGTACGAGTGTAGAACGGAATTTTGGTTAATATATCAATTATTTTAGTTTTGAATCATTACTTGGTTCTCTGACACGTTAAGACTTGGAATCCAAACTATTTGATCCCTTCCTTCGCCTGGAAATTAAAATGCTTAAAACTTGGAAAATATATTGCCTTAGCAAAAGAACACCAAGAATGTTATAAATAGCGGACAAGAAATGTCGGTTCTATAAATAATTCCTTATTTATATTTCTACGATTTGTTTACAAGTTAAAATTAATTTATTACCTTTTAACATTTTGTATAAACCGTTTACAAAAACTATATCTGAAAAATGTTATTACACTTTACTTTAAAAAAATCTTACACAAGTATTTTGTAAAACCTTAAGTTTTTAGATTGTTGTGAATTTGTATATTTTGATTGATCTTAATAACACTGTTTTATTTTATCACACTTTTCAGTTGAATACTTAATCTATTTCAACATTAAGAAAAAATTCAGTGGATTTTTAAAATTTTAGATTGCAGTCCATTTAAATACCAAGGAAACAACGATTACATTTATGTACACGTTTCCTTTTTTTATATAAAAAAATCAAGTTTTAAAATAATAAAACATAAATTCATACCAAGAGCCCGTATATTAAATAAAATACAAGTTGTGACGAGAACAAAATATTGGATTCTTGTCGGAAATTTTGCTCACATGTCAGAATCAGATTTACGCTCTATTTGTCGTGAAATCCAGTCTTTCACAACGATTTAGAGCACACATTCTGTTGACTCCAATAGCGTAACATTGATTTGTTACAATGGTTATATATTACATTTTGTTTTGTTTAGATATCTGTCTTTTGAGACTTATATAAAAACATATTTGTCGTGCGATTATAGTTGTGACATCTGAGAGCTTCGCACGCCAACCTACTTGCTACCACTACATATTTTATAATTTCTTTTTAATAAAAGTATATTATTAATCATAACCTAAACTACAATAATAAATAACAATAAATACCTGAATAGAATTATTTTTAGCATGAATTATGCCTCCTACTCAACACCAACCTAAACCTAACCTAAACTACAAATTAGTAATAGGCCTACATTAGCTGCCAATCGAGTTTTCACCACGGCTATTGTTTATGTTGGGAAAGTTTTTCAGCAAAGTGAAAAAGTTATGATTGCGTATTTTAAAAATTATCTTTAAAATTGTATTTCTGACATAGGATTACACATACAAAAATAGTCATGTTAATAAAACCATACGGTTTAAGACAATCTCTTTACATTGTTACCAAACGCTATCCTGCTTTGGTAAGATTCACAATTTTGTATATATATATATATATATATATGAATAACGTTATACAAATGTTAACACAAATAATCTTTTAATCGCAAACAAACCTCAACAACATACTGATTCATAATACAAACTCAATAATAACCTGTTTTGATGTTATAATAAAAAAAGAAAGAAATGAGTCGTGGGACTGCCGACAGAAGTGAAAACTGTGATATTGCGACATTGTTGGTTATAATGGTTTAATCTGAAATTTGATAATTACTTTTATCTTGTTTCATTTAAAATTGAAATCTAAAACATCTAAAATAACATAAACACCATTTTCACCATTTTCTATAGTCAAATAATAATATTTTTTTTTAAACATAATTTTACCTTAAGCCTATACTGAACCAACACACGTTTCTTTAATGCATTTACATTTATTACCATAGCAACCAAGTTAGGAAATTTAGACATTAAAAAAACTAGAAATCACTATGTCCATTTTAAGAGAGCTCACCAAGTACACTAATTTAACACAACTTACAAAATTATTAAGTGCAATATCCATTTTATAGGTAGCTTGATGTAACTAAATCCATACCACGGTATATATAATACTAACGGTAGGGTTCACGCATCGATGTATAAACACACTGGATTGCGCGCTGAGTAGTCTGAAAGGTTCGAGAAACGAGCCGGCCGGCGTGGAGCTTCCCCCTCCACTGGAGGGATAGACCCGCGGTGGGCAGCGTGATAGATGGACAGTGATACACGTTGTTGTTGTTATATACAGTTCAATTCTTTGATTTATCCTCTACACTTTTTTATAATAATATGTCATTTTTGGGCAGAGGAAATAGTATTTCTAAATTACTATTCAAAACAGGCCTAGTATTGTTAGCAGTCTTGTAGTAGGAACATAAAAACTGGTGTTTTCAAAATAAGAAATTTGAGATTGATCAATACTTTTATACAGTTCTATTTTAGAACTAAATTACGAAACTTTTTTACATTTATGAAAAAAATTACAAAAAATGTTTACTACTTTTTATATAGGCCTAAAGTTGAACTTTTTCCTTTCGTTACTAAACACTAGGGGCTCTACCCCTGGACGCTTCGCTTCGCTCGCAGTTGGAAAATTCGCTAATGAATCTCGTTAATCTTTGGCTCGTTTGTACATTGGTTTGTAAAATTATGAAATCAGGCTTAAATATATTAACGGTAATTACAAGATTAATTATAACCTCAAATACATGCTTTAGAAACATGAGAAACTTTCATTACGATTTTAGTCCTAGTTCTACTATCTTCTGTCAACTAATGTTTTGAAACCAGGACTAAATATACAGTAGTAAACAAACATAACCTCAATACTATGTTTCAGAAATGAGCCAGGCCTATATTACAAAATTGACTATTAGAATTTATCCATTTTTGCCAAGTTTACTTTTTTTTATAAAATAAATTGTTAAATCAGAACAATTTATTCTAATTCTAACGTGCTAAAACAGTATAAATTAGATTGTTTTTTAATAGTAATTAAAAACTATCCAATGAACAGCTGATTTAGGATAATACTCAATCTCATGGCTTGTTTATAAACAGCTGTTTTGATTGCTTTATTTACTATTTCGTTGTAATTTTGTAACCAACATGGCAACCCATAAGACCCTATGTTAAAAATTTTCAACTTTTAAATTAGATTTTCTAAAAAAATTTCGTTTTTACACGAAATACAACTATATGGGTGTACTTAAAAATCAATACTACACCTAAATACAAAATTTCTTTGAATTCCTTACAGCCGTTTTCGAGATCCACGACAGATACAAACAAAGATAGATACAAGGATTGCTCATTTAAAGTAATAGGATGCTTGTTCCTTGAGCTAATAACTTTGTTAATTTTACTTCAATCATTTTGTTTATTTGCAAAACTGGCATATATGAATTCTTTAAACCTTTATCTACAAAAAAGCTATGGAACACTTTTGAATGAGTTTAGAATAAACGTGTTGACTAAATGGTTGAAATACTAAAACTTGGACGATTTTTTTACAAATTTGAAGTTTACGGTCATTTTGTGAGCTTATGGTTTGAGATACGGAAAAAATCAAGAATACTATTTTGTTGAAAATCTAATTTGCTACCCGCAAAATATTAGTTTTTAAATTCGACTTACAGTTAAGACACAAACTGGCTTTGGAAAAAAGCTTACACTGAGAGCTTACAATTCGATCACTTAAGTCAATGGAATAACTTTACTAACTTTTAAATTAAATCAAGCAATAGCGAAGCATTGCTGGGTCCACTAGTTTACTATAAAAATAAGTGTTACATACTGTATAACAATTAAATATTGTTTAGAAATTAAAATGGTTATTTTATAAATAATGTTTGGTGCCGTTGTTGAAGCTGAGCAAAATAAATTAAA
Organism: Philaenus spumarius; assembly: GCA_018207615.1. Classification (NCBI taxonomy): domain Eukaryota; kingdom Metazoa; phylum Arthropoda; class Insecta; order Hemiptera; family Aphrophoridae; genus Philaenus; species Philaenus spumarius. The sequence goes on along the minus strand of JAGFPH010001233.1, from coordinate 281,164 downwards.
ACATTTGTGAGCGTTGCATTAACTTTGAATGCTTCACGTGTTGTTGCTGTCCCTCCAGTGGTGGGGGAAGCGGCTAGGCCAGCCGGACCGTATTCAATACACGCAGCCAGCGATCCAGTGTGTTTATACATCGATGGGTTCACGCGCATCTTTTGTTGACGTCATCGGTGCACACTGCTAAGAGAAATTAAAATCAGCTGTTTATTATTGATTGCAGTCGTTTTTAGTATCGAAAACGTATATACTTTATACACAAAATTTTAAAATGTACATACCTTTTGATACATATATATTCGATTTTAAAATACATTTGGATTCACAATAACATTCTCTATAACTTATTATATTCATAAGCCAATACATAATTAAAATAAATGTCAAATAATACAAAATAAAAAAGAAATATTGTCCACCATTTTTGAATTTGAATTTAAAATAGTAATTTTTATACAGGCCTAATCAGTAAAAGTATTAAAATGTGTTGTAATAATCTGATTTTTTAATATTATTATTATAGATATTTTACTATATATGGTTCAAATTTTATTAAAATCGGTTACATATTTTAAAAGTTATTCAATTTTTACATAAGGCTCCATGAGAAGCTTATGGAGTTTATGAGAAACTGGGCACCGATGACGTCACGAGTTACTGCGCATCCACGCGTGAACCCTACCATTAGTAATCTATGTACCGTGATCCATACTGATATTGAGTTTAAGCATTTGAATTTACAACTGCCTATTTTATTTCATCGATTTCTTCTTCTTTTACAATCAGCTGTTACAGTAAACGTCTTGTATATTATATCAGTACGTGTGTAAACCAATGAAGAAGAAGAAATCATCAACGAAACAAGAACGCAAAGCGTCTCACTTTAAGTGCGTATCGCGAATTCGTATATTTGACTTCATCCAGAAAGTGGAAAGTGCACCTAAAGAAGTTTTCACTTCAAAATACCACAATTCACAATTTTAATCGTCCATTTGAAATGGATCAAGATACTAAGCTCTAGTTTGAGCCATTTAGTTTTTAATAAGCTTTACAGTGCCACACTCCCTCTCCCTTCCCTTCCGTCAAAAATGTTCATAGTCGATCGTTTTTGTCAAAAATTATGTCTTGTTATGCACCACAGATACACAGAGTGTCCATTTTAACTGGGCCATCATTGGGATCTCCAAAAGTACAAGATTTACAGCAAACATTTAATGGAGATTTCACCTACATTTTAGTGACCATTCAAAATATGAATTTGAAATTTCAAAAATTTACCATAAAAAACTTTATGGTACTAAGCTGCTATTATCCACAACCTACCAGAACTAGCGTGGAAATATCGAGTAACAATATACAGGGCGGTTCTGTCACCCGCGGAGGTTATTTTGTGGGTGGTCGTAAGGGTCAAACTAAAGAAAAAACTTACTATAAACATCCGGCATTTTGTTTTTCGTACTATATAATATATATATATATATATATATCTAGAACGACCTAACCGATTGTGTCAAAACTCGGCACGTTGGTTAGTCGCAAATGTAAAGACCTGTAAGAACTTTTTACAATTATTTGTTCCGAAATGGCGTTTATTATTTTAAATTAGAATAAAATTTAAACCTATTAGTTTAACTGCTTCAACATTCATAGGAACAAAAGCGTAGGCAATAATTAATTTGCATTACCAATTAATTAAGTTGTAGGCCTTCGCTGTTTCACTGTTTTAGTGTTGACAGTTATACCGTTCGATAGGATTAAACGGGCTGGACAAATCTTACGGGTCTTTAGATATTCTTATTTAAAATGTTTTAATGGCCGCCATTTTGGAACGGGTTATTGGAAAAGGTTAATTATTTTTTTAACTAAACTAGATCTTTACACTGAAAACTAAGCGCAAACTTTCAACGCTATCGGTTACATCGTTCTAGATAATATACAAATTATTAAGTACAAAAACAAAATGGCGGATAGCTGGTAAAAGACATTTCCGGACATTTGTTTACAGGAATATTTGACCCAAATTGACCCCTCGTGAACTATCTCCGTCCATTACAGAATCGCGATGGAGTAGGCCCACATATTTTATTCCTTATTGGTCAATATACCGATGAACGAAAAACAACGTATTTCTATTTATTGCATTTAACTTTTTTCATTTAATAATAATTATTTAAATTTTACATTTTTGTGATATTTGAGGATAAACTCTCTCCCAGAAATTACGTAAAGGCGAAAAGTACGGACGTAAATCGTTGTATGAAAATCATTCTTTTTTTATTATTCTAACTACACAAAATCCATGGTCTTTTTCCTGAATCAAACTGGATCAAGCTTTTTACTAGCCAAAAGGCCGTATATTTATTCCGCAAAACTAATATTTCCAATCTTTATTATTGGGCAGGAATGAAGTACAGAAAGCTCTCTTGTCCTCTAGTCACAAGTCACTGTCAAATTTAAAAAGACTTTCTCTTTTGTCTAAAACTATTCGCTTGATTTTATATAAATAAAACATTATAGATTATTAATACACTGATGGTTGTCATAGTACAATTTTTATGTAGATTTATTTCTTAGGTTTTAAATTTATTTTTATAAGATTAATGAGTGGATGAGATAAACATTCCTAAGTTCTTCAATAATAGCTGTTAGATATTAATGGTATTGTAAAAAAAA
>JAGFPH010001233.1:256380-278397 GCA_018207615.1 Philaenus spumarius | reverse complement strand
GTCTAGATCCGATAGAGCCTTAAATAATTGCTGAGATGCGATGGAGGCTTAAATAATTGCGAGGATGCGACTTTGTCTTAAAAAAAATAGCGGAGATGTGGTGTAGCCTTAAATATTTGCGGAGATGCGACGGAGCCTTAAATAATTGTATAGATCCGATAGAGCCTTAAATAATTGCTGATATGAGATGGGGGCTTAAATAATTGCGAGGATGAGACTTTGTCTTAAAAAATTGCGGAGATGTGGTGTAGCCTTAAATATTTTCGGAGATGCGACAGAACCTTAAATAATTACGGAGATGCGACCGAGCCTTAAAAAAAGTGTGTCCGTGGGATGACGTTGACGGTGACCCGAGTTCAATCATTTTTCTTCTTGCAAAAATTGCGCCTAAATAAGTTTTCACTTCATAAAGATAACAGCTGTTAGTTAGTAATATAACCATTAAAACGATAACATCAAAAAGTAGCCTAAGATAATAATCAACAACAATACTAATTTCAATTTAGTGAATGAAATTAAAAATAGATAACTTTGTTATTCTGTAACTGGTGGAACCTCTAACATAAAAATAATAACGCAACATTTCATAAAAGATGATATTACTTTTAATGCAAATAGTAGTGCAAAGTGGGATATTTTTACTTCCCAAGTCAATTTGATTTTGTTTTTTATATTATTATGTATTATACATAACTAGTTAGCCCCGTAAGAAATCACAGGCAGATTAATTAAATACATACCAAAAAACGTTATCGAAAAAAATATTTAAAAACAACAAACTTTATTTTATTATAATTACTTTTTCGGACATTTGCCATCATTTGTGTGTTAAATTATCAAACACGACGTTTCGGGAATACAAATCAATTCCCGTTCTCAAGTGACTAAAACAACTAGGCCTATGTAAGAGTAAATAAAGTAAAACTACAAATTAAAACTACAATTACTACTAACCTTAAATATCTACGTGATACATCTCAGAGCTAAGACTGAGAAGTCAAACACACCAACCACAGACAAAACTCAATTCACTAAGCACACGAAATTGATGGCAAGCGTCTAGTTGACAAGTTTGAGAGAGACTGACAACTGGCCACAGTGTTTAGGCGTGTACCGGCCTGGGTTTATGTACCGGGAGTTTTAGTCACTTGAGAACGGGAATTGATTTGTATTCCCGAAACGTCGTGTTTAATAATTTAACACACAAATGATGGCAAATGTCCGAACAAGTAATTATAATAAAATCCAACATCCATCATTAACTAACAATAACTTCAAACGGAGAACAAACTTTATACTAACTATGCATTGAGGATATTTTGTTCGTTAAATGTGTACGATTAAAGATTTTGTTATAGTATATATCTTTTTAGTAATAAAACAAATATTAAATTTGACGTGTCTTCTCACGTTTAGCGTGTATATCTATTTTTAAACTGTTATATAACTTAAATGTGGGCTATATGAAAAGTTTTGAGATTAGAAAATTGTTAAAATGTTTTTTCTTACAAGTCCTTTGTTTATTCCGTTTTTTAGAAGAAACTTCTTACGACTACAAACAACAATCTACAAATAACCAGGTCAATTTAACGGATTTTCAAAATGGTAAATGTACAGAGCCTACAATTAATTTATTAATAAAATTATAAGAAGTAGTCCCATATAGTGCCAATTCACGGTGAACAAAAGATTATAGCGCAAGCGCATGGTTGTATTGTTTGATTTATTTACCTTCTTTAGTGGTAATAAATTAAAATCCTTATGTGAGATTCTGCTCAAAAGTTTTGCGCATCCGTTTTTATTAAAGTTGTAAACATAACCTAAAAGTTATAGGTTTGTTTTTGTGTTGATTTGTTTGCTAATCAGATGTGTCAATGTACATTATTATTCCATTAATAAAAACACAAAATGTAACGTAAAAGTTGTAAACATAACCTTAAATGATGCACATAGTTCTGTTGTTGAGTACAGTATTAACAGCTGATGGACGAGTTGACTAAAATGTTAGAAAATACAAATGAATATCTTTCAAGTTACTGGTAATTGTTTGATATTACGTCCCCATTTTAACACGGACCGTTTATTACTAACTTCATTGTTAAAAGCTCCTAAAAATGAGATTTTTTTAAATGTTTTTTGCCATATTGCTAGTTGAGATCCAGTAGTACAATCAGTTAGTTTGTTGCTTTGATGTTGCTGTTGTAATACTAGCTAGTTACTGACGTTGACGTACAAATAACTCCCTGTTTACACTGGTCGAAAGTATAAACGAAACAGTTATAAAATAGAGTAGGTCTAATCAGTTTTACCTCATTATAATGGCCAGTCGGAAAACAAACGGTACTCTTTCTGAGTTCTTAAACACAAAGAATGCAGTATGTTATTTTGTATGTCGTTCACTTTTGATGCAATCAAACATAAATTTGTTCCTACTAATTTGTTTTTACCTATTGCCGATTTGTAATAAAAGTATTTTACAAGGAAACTAAATAGTCTTACTATAAATAAATAAATTTGTTCTGTTAGAACGGACAATTCTTAGTCACGATTAAATGGAATCGCAAGGTATTGTTGCTGGGACCCACTCGGAATGATACGATTAAATGTTATACGTTTGAGGTTAACCACGCGAGTCAGACAACAAACGAGAACACAGAACAAAGTAATTTGGTTAAATATGGCTACGGTTGCAGTTCAGTGCAGTGTAAAGACTGCATACTGCAGTACGGAGATGGGTGATAAAACCAAATGGTTCTGTTGTTCATAGTTTTGTGTAGACTGTTATATATTATAGAAGTTAAGAAATAAATATTAATTTGGGTCTGAACAAAGAGTAATAATTACAATTGGAATACCTAAGTTTTAAGTTTTAATTGTGAAGTTTAATTTTTAAACTGCCACTTGTTCTTCTTGGTTTCAGTTTTTCTTATGGAGTTTTGCTTTTAATTTATGTGTTTCTTTTTTCATTTCAGTTCTGACTTTTTTATTTCATTTAAATAGTACAAAATGTTGTTTTCTGTGAATTGTAATGTATGTGTCTTTCTTTGCAGTTGCAAATATGATAGGTTTTGTTTTGTTTAAATATCTTTCTAATATATTAATAATTAATGTCAAAAATCACAACAAAACCTTTAGCCCTACTGCGCATGCGTAGGGTCCAGGTCACCCCTACCACTCCCCTTACCCTAAAACAAGTGCCTCCTGTCCTCATCAAAACTCTTACCCTACTGCGCATGAGTCCAGGCTCTAGGACAGCTTTATATACATCACTATTCCCTGATCCAAGTGCCTCTGTCCTAATCAATCGCATTTCCATAAAATTATCAGATTATATAATAATCTGTTTGCGTTTGTTTAGCCTCGAATCGCCGTGGGGCTTCTAAGTTGATTTTAAAATATTTTGTTATATGAATGCAAATTAATAGATACCAGTAATAATAACAAACATCAATTTTCTCAAGGTATAAGAAACAAATGATAAATTATAGGCAGCGATGTCAATGCCAATTCCATTTAATGAAACTTAGACAATAAAGTGTGTTTTGAAACTGCTAAATATAATAACCACTGCATTTCAGCAAGGATGATACTGTAATTATGATGTCAGTGTTAACATACTACACAGATATATTATTTTCTGGATTGGCTTTATTTCGAGTTGCTTCTAACGAATAATTTCGTTATAATTTCAAGGAAAAAAGAGGATTGAGACCTAAATCTTTTATGTGTAATTTGAGCTGAATATAAATAGAACTAAATACAAATTTTAGTTAGAAACTGACGGTTTTGTGTATTTGTTTTTGACATAATCAAATGTTTTAGTCGGATTTTTAATAATACAAATAAGTTATACTGTTTTAAACTGTATTTAATTTGCGTTCAATTTTTTCCTCTAATTCTCTACAAATTTTGTCGTACAAATTAGGTGTGTTTTCTGGATATTCAATGAAGCTATTATTTTTTAAAATAATACAAAGTTTTAATAATAAAAAATGTTTTTCCCGCTAGAATTTCTTGTCATGCTATTTGGACATACATTTCTCGATTAAAATTATTTCATTTTTCAACTCAAATTATAAATAAGTACACAACTATCAGCATTTTGTTTGATATGAAATGGAGGCCGAGTTTCGCTGGCTTACATTTTTTAAAGTGGTGTCTCTACATTCTTCGTCGTCTTTATTGAGCCCTTCGTAAATGAATTAATTGTTTTAAACATGTACAGTACAGCTAAAAATATTTTCGTTCTTCGAGAAAACTAAATATTATTATTTAAAAAAATCAACAAAGTCAGTAGTACTTTAAAAATCCATTACTTTGAATAACTGACTGGGATGATTTTCACTGTTTTTTTTTTCTCTTGACATAACCTCACTAACTACACGGCGAGCTTAGAGTCAGCAGTTATTTGCATAATGGCAAAACAAACACCCTATCTTGCCTAGATGGATCAGTATTTTAATACAGAGAAATAGGAAGGATTGGATATGCATATTCATAGTGTAAACAGCGCACGCGCCATACATATTTGCATAGTGAAAAGGACTACTTTGTACAGGAATATGGATTGATTTATGTGCATATATTTATAATAAATACGTAGCTTATTGTACCGATTTATTGATTAAAAATAATATTTAATAAGTTAGTCTATGATTCATTAGACTTTTCATAACAAATATGTATTGATAATACTTCTAAAGACTTGTCATTCTTTTTCTAAAATTGTAACTCAGAATTACTATTTTAATTTGTAACATTCCAACCATTATAGTAATTTTTACCAGGACCAATGTTTCGTATAAACTACCAACAAATATTTAAAAATGGGAACATATCAAATTATTTTGTTTAGAGAAGTAAAAGAATTATTGTTTAAATCAAATGATTTGCGTACTTTCTTTTCAAACCTGAAGTAAATCCTAAAATTATATTTTATTTTGTATGTGAAATATTTTTTGTATTTGCTGATATATTTTTTGTCGAATAAAATAATTTATTAGTTAAATAAATGGTTCATTTAACATAGTAATAGATTTTTTTTAAATAGTTACAAATTGAACAAAGTGGGCTTACCTTTATATTTAAAATACGTTCAACGTCCGACAGTAAATTCCATAGCCTGGTGCTCGCTCTGTTCACTTAGTTTTACCTCGATTATAGTTTAGCAGCCTTAATTTCCTAAGCGTTCTTTTGTTTTGAATTATTAAAGCTGGTTACCCTAATTCCCGTTTTATCTGTTATTGTATACAACTCGATGCCAAGATAATGAATGTCAAATAGTAACCGCTTCTCTTAGTACAAGGACAAGCTACTCACAATCTGCGCGCGCATATTACCATAGCAACTACGTTGTCATGATAATAAATATCAAAATAAAGTTTCTCCTAGTGCACGCTCAAGCTACCCGCTCACTAGCAGAGCGTACATTACCATAGCAACTAGTTTCTCGTAGCTGTAGCAACTACAGCTTAGCTTCACTCATTAACTACATAAACGTAACATGTTAGGTAACATATCTTGGCATGTTAGTCAATAATATAATACAGTATATAAAAAATTGTCGTTGCAAATATACTTTCTCATAAAGAACACATTCATTCTTTTCCTTGATTTGATTATTTTTATCATTTAGCTGGTGTGTAAGTATCCAAAATAACAACGTCTTCTTTTATGTTTGAGTTTACTCCTAACTTTAGTAAATTATATGTATAATACATAATATGTTTCATTATAATGAGTAGTATGTTTGATGTTTACAGAAGCAGTTATTCAGGATGCTGGCAAATCTAAAAGTGCCATCACCTTATCTAAACGCGGTATGTTATTAAAGCTTTTCTGCTTGTTGTCGTTCTTCTGTGTTTCCAGATATAAAATAATCCTTCCTAACTCTCACCTTTGTGCAGTTACCCATCGTTCCATTGTGTTTTGTTTACGTTCTGTGTAAGTATTTGTTTTTGTACGTTTTTTATTGTTGTGTATTTACATTGTGGTCTTATTGGTCTGTACTTGTAATTTCTAACTTTTTACATAATATGTTTACCCTTTCTTCTTTTAATAATGTTTTTATGTGTTTGTCTTACTTATTTAACTTGTGTTCCTAACTTAACGCTTCTGTTGTTTGTTCTATGTTTATGATATTTATTTACTGATTGTGTTGGTTTTCAATGTTTTTGTTGTTGTATTTAGTTAACGTTTGTTTTCTTTATTAAACGTTTCTGTTATTTATTATTTATGTTGTTATTTATTGTTTTTTTGTTATTTATTAGTGTTTGTGTTTGTTTTCAATGTTCCTGCTATTTATTTAGTTCATGTTTGTTTTGTTTATTTAATGTTTCAGTTGTTTATTTGCCGTTTGTGTTGTTTTTGCAATATTACTTATGTTTATTAATGTTTTTTTTGTTATTTACTAACCTATTACCTGTATTATTTAATTAACAATTGGGTTATTTATTTACCATTTATGTTGTTTATTTAACTTTTGCGTATATTCCAGACAGGATTAACTAGGCTGCTTACCTTTACCATATTGGATTTAACAAGAAAATATTCTATATTTTGTCACGTTCTCTTTTTTTGTTTTCATTCATTATTATTATGAGCATTTTGTTTTTTAATAACACTTTCCAATTGTTCTTAAGATTTAGATTACATTATTACGATACATTATTATGTTACGCTATTTTGAAGTCTTTTAAAAGTAAAATATTTTGAAAAAATTTTTAGACCAACATCGTCCCGTTTCAAGATGGTGATCCTAAATTATGTTTTTTTATTTATTTATTAATTTTAAATTTACCACACTGAACGATTTTACTCTCAGAACTCAAAATTAAACCAAACAATGCTAATATACCTTTGTATATGTCCATTTCGGTACTTTCCAAAGAGCATTCCAACTTTAAAAAAATGTAGAATTTTTGAGAAATGAAGAGCCAATATCAATACAAGTGGAAATACTATTTAGGGTTTCATTTGAAACTAAGCTCAATCGTTTGTTCATATTATTTTTGAGTCAGTGAATTACATCTGATGAACTTCTCACTTGGTGAATTTACATTGGCTAATAAAAGAAAGAGAGACGTGTTACATAAATGAGGTAATCCAGACCAAATAAAAACGAGGTATTTCAGACCACCAGTCAATTATGTGTTGCTCACAAACAGTTCAACCTAGGGCTTTGGTTTAAATGTTTTCTCAATAAATAGGTTACGATTCCGACAAATATCTGGTACACAAGTTTAAGGTACAGATAATAGCAAAACTAAGAGATCACGTTCTATTCTAAGAAATGTTAAATGCAAACATGGTTTGAGTTTTATACAGTTTTAAAGTTATTAGTAAAAGAATATTTTTGGTAAAAGACATTTGGAAATATTTATGTTAATTTCAAGATGGCCGCTAAGGATTCTTTTAAACAAAAATTGTCTTGCGATTAAAAAAATAAATTAAACTACATCTCTCTTAAAATCAAATATGTTGTTTTAATTTTTCTTTAAAATTAAGTACCGTATTACCTCTGTTACAAAATCGTTTTTTTCTGGCCGCATGATTAAAAATCATTTTTGGGCGTCTTCAATTTAAAACTAAGATATTAAAAAACTCTTAGTACTTTCATTTGATGTACAACACGGCCTACAATTGCAATTTGAGATTTTGCTCTTACGGGAATTTTGTTTTAAAAATTCAGAGATTTAGTGGCGTATGGTGTGCGGTATCGTTTTAAACCCTTCAATGCTGAACACAAGAACTTTTGGTTTTTAATGTTACAGGAAACTTTGGCAATGAGATGAACTGCCGCACTCCGTACTTGAGATTAGTTTTACCGATATGTATAAATAAAAACAATTATTTCAAATATATTCCACTGAAAATCTGTAAAACTTGTAGAGACACGTCTTCGCTCGCACGTCTGAATAGAAAAAATATCGGGTAAATATTTAGCGTTCCCTGCACAATTACAATTCGTGAGTTTCGTTCAATTCAATCTATGTTTTCCATTTAGGCTGACTTACATGATCAGAAATCATGATTTCCACCAGTTTGTGTGAGGTACACTTCACTTTACTCTACCTGAAACATTGTCTTTGAACAATATTTTACACCTTAGATGAAAATAAATATGATATGCAAATGTTTTTCCTCTCCTATACAGAATGTCCCATAAGTAATGTTCCAAACGTCGGGGAATGGTTCTATGGATCAAAATAAGAAAAAACGTTCATATAAACACGCTTTGTTTTCTAGATACTTGTGAAACTTGTGTTTTCGTTCAACTTGTTTTTTGTACAACATAATTCTTATCTAGAGCACGGGTTGACTGATTGAGTTCAAACGTGGCATGAAGTTTATCCTAACAATGATATAACTCACGAAAAATAAGAGATTAAATCCAATCATGAGTTTCAAAATGGCTGTTGTTTGAAAATGTACAACCTGAATTACTTAAAAACCGTACATTTTAACGAAAAATACCAAGACACTTTGTTTGCCTATCATATGGTGTAACTGTCAAAACGATCGGATGAAGGATAATATTTAAGTTATGTGTAATAATTGATTTATTCAACCCTCCATCCTATACCAACACAGTAAACACAGGAATATTGTATGTACATATGCTGTCATTATCTTTAACTTAACTATTACCCTTCATCCGATTGTTTTGACACCCTACAGATAACTTAAAAGTAATATGTGCTAAGATTTAGGTCTCTAGCTTAGTAGCCCATTTACGACTTCCAGAACGTTCGATGATCCAGAACCGTCTGGAACATTCTAAAACATTCTCGAACCTTCTAGAAGATTCTTTAACATGCTCAAACATTCTAAAACATTCCATTTTTCAAAATTCTCTTACATTCTATCTGAAATATTTTTAACAGACGCTTCTTGGATATTTACTAAGAAAACATTGTAATAAAAAGTCTAGGTTTATCCTTTTGCCAGATACTGTACACATAGTGGTTGACATCCAGTACAGAGTCAGAAAGAGAGAAATTATATATCTTGAGATTTATTTCACATCCTATAATGCGTTTTCCAACTACGCCTACTATTTTTCTGTCACTTTCTAAACATATTGTTAATGTAGGCTTTTCACATCACTGTTAATTTTTTGTTATTTGCTTATGTAACCCTTTCACAAATCCCCATAAGTGTTTGTGTTCTTTGTTTTGTTGATTAAATGTATCAAATGTTTGCCTCTTGTTTTTATGTTTAGCATGTTCTGCTGTTGTTTATGTGCTTGTGCATGTTGTGTTCTAAAATATTTGAAACAACTTTTAGCATTTTATATATCAACTATCTTATGTTAACTGAATAACATCCAGCCCAAAAACAGTCTAGTATATATCCGAAAATAATTACCTCAAAGTCCCTTTCACGCTTTCATTGTTTTCCTTTCAAATATGCCCTTTAACAAGCTACTACACTCACATCATGATGTCTTTCCGAACTGAAACCAGTCAGTCATGATAGTTTTTTTTAAATAAAATAATGTGTCGATTACAATGTTGATTAATAATGTGTCAAAGTCTACAATTTAACGAATATATTACTATTCAAATTTAATCAACTTAATAATATATTATTGTGAAGTACATATATGCCTATTGATAGTGTTTTGAGATCCTTTGTTCTGATATATTCTGTCAATTTAGACAACATATAAATTCTGTATTAAGTAGTTTCTATCATTAGAATATCGTTTAAAAATGTGTTCTATTTTTTTTTTTTTTTTTGTACGGAACAGACTCTCCTTGCAATTCTCCGAGTTTTATTTTTACTTAGGTAAAAAAATAATGTCGGCATGTGTTATAACAATCTATACTAATATTATAAAGAGGTAAAGTTTGTTTTTTTGTTTGTTTGTATGTAATGGATAATCTCTGGCACTACTAAACCGATTGTAAAAAATAGTTTTACTAATAAAAAGCTACACTATCCCTGAGTAACATAGGCTATAATTCATTTCGATAAAAACCTTTTTTTATTTCAATATTTGTAAATTTAGTCAGAAAAAATTTTAGGGTTAGGCCTAGAGTGATAAACCAACACATTTATTACCATAGCAACCAATTGAATAAATTAACAGATAATATTGATGTTTGCTCCATTAACAGCATTATTTCAAAATTTGAAGCATTTATTTTTGTACTTCTAGCTTTTAGGTTAGGGTTTTAAAGTGTAGACCTAAGTCTTGCTGGTTCTTTTAACCATTATTATAACTGCTGTTATAAAATATAAAAAATAATTTGATTTGAACATTTAACATTATTTACCATCTTAATTTTGAGGTTATTATTAAATACTACACCTTTATTGTAAATAAAACATAACATATGATTTTAGAAAGTTCCGTTGGGGGTTGGCGTGCGGAGCACACAGGTGTCTCCCCTAGTCAATACTTGTATGTTCAAGTATTTTCCCAATAATACTCACAAAATCAATGATTAGCTTTTGTCACTATCGTGGAAAATATTGACCGCTTCTGAGACATACCTACTGTTGAAAAAATAAATAAGTTAGACAATCTGTTAAAGAAATGTGATCCTTATGAAAAACACGACTAAAAAGACTAAAGACATGTTTCCATTTCTTAAACAAACGCGTGTATATTTTCAATATTTCATTACTAGGTACGATTACTAAATATAATATTAAGAAAGTGGAATATGCTCCAAGATAGAAAGAAATATAATTTAACGTGGTTATGTGATCCCCTTCCTAGATACGTCCGCCTTGACATGTTAGTAAATTATATACAAGCTCAATGTCTATGCTCTTTCGAAATTCTAAATGTACTGTAGAGCATGCAATACTTAGTGTATAAGTATTTGTATAAATATCATCTCTGTGGACGTGCCTTTCACAATTCTGATTCTATTATAATGTATAAATATTTATATAAAATGCAATCTCTATGGCTGTGCTCTATGACATAAAGTAACAGAGTGCATTACAGTACATAAAATATTTATAACAGTATTTGTGGCGTTGCTGAATTTCCCCTGTGTGGGAATTATTTCCACAAAAAATTACTTCGTCTAAATATGTCAGTACTATATTTCTTAATTTCTGGAGGTTTACTATAGCAAATATTCTTACATTGTAAAACCCTATTTAAGTCTAAAATTTCCCTTTCTCAAGGTAGCCACATTGCCTTATTGCACACATTTTTATCGACACAACGAGTATTCCTGAAGTTAACTACTAATTGCTTACTGTAAATGACTCATTTTGTATAGATTAGACAATTTAATTGATTAAAGAATGTATTTCGTTAAGAATTTAGTGGTGAATAGTAACGTTTTATTATTTTTTTTTTTTTTTTTGAGATTGTAAGCAATGTGTAATAAATGAAAACTATGCTAGTAAACCTCAATAAACTTTTTTGTGGGGAGTTATTGACACATTTATTTGCAGTTGCTATGGCAACAAAGATTAGATTAAACACACGGTTGGATAACCCAGGGTTCTGAAATGTTTCAGCTTCTAGATGCCGTAGGAAGATAATAGAATCTGAGATATTGCAATAAGCGGGATTTTGATGTTAAAAAAAATATACAAAGTTTCATCATAGAACACGCCAAGAACAGACACGTCATTAATTGTATATATAACCGTAAATTATATATACAATATTATAACGTAAAATATAGTAATAAAGGATTTATTATAGAATGTAACTTAGCCGAGGAAATACTGTCTGTGATGATAGTGGTGTATCTGGCTTTTGTGATTAGTTTAAATAAATCTGTCATCAGTGTCAGTTAGCTTTCATGATTATTGTTAATTGATCTGGCAACACTGTTTGCTTAGAGACTAGTGTTGATATCACAAAAGACAAGAAGGGTTATAGAGGAAACAAGGTTAAATCATATTTTATAATTCCAAGAAGTTGGAAATAGATTTAATCAGGAGCTCACCATCGCCCTTGGAAAATGATTTTTATAACATGATACGCCTATTCTCGATGGTAGAGTTCGTGTTCCCTTCTTGAGTTTATCAGCTATCTCATCTTCTTCGTGGTTTTCTAACCTAGTCCCCTTTAATTTAGTTAACCGTATGTTTAAGTGACACAATATTAGATAATTCTTGGTGGTTTACTATATTTATTTATTCTAATATAGTTGATTGGTTTTGATAATTTTAGATTTTTAGAACACTGTTTTTATTTTTAACTATAAGAAAACCATCTCGTATCATTTTCGTAACTATGGTACTGTAAAAAAATAAAATTCATGTATCTTGAAATGATGCATTAACTCAGTGGTGTAGTAACGGGTGGGTGGGGTGTGGGGGGAGGAGGTTTGGTGACAGAACCCCCTGAAAATTTTGACACGGCACATATTCATGTTTGCCAATGTCATTAAAAAATGCATCACCAGAGGTGAATATCTTTTGAGCTGATCAGAAATAGTAATAAATTTTCTTCGCTCTTGGAGCACAATAAGAATTAGTGCGCCCCACCATCGATTACACGTCTAATTAACAAAACTTAATAAATACGTTGTTACCTTAAGATCGGTGCTCTTGTACGAGCGCGTCCAGGCAACAAAGCAGTGCCACTGTTCAGTCTATATTCTCTGACGTATTCGTTTCTGCTCCTCTCTTGGTTCACTCTGAGCTGAGCCTGTCAGTAGAACGCCACTTCAATTGGTTGATTAGTTGAGCTAATTGGTTGATTAAGTGCTTGAAATTATCAAACGGTGGAAGCACAGGATCTGAATCTATTACCTCAACGAGTAATATCGACAATAAAAGTAAGAAGTTTCGATCGCCGTGCGAGTTTGTACGCACCTCAAGACGGAAGTATTTCCTGAGATCCCCTTCAATCATCCCTATTTAGTACTTTTCCCTCACAAAATATAGTAAATACCATGTGCAATAGAATAATTGAAAATATTATTCCTGAGAAATGAATCAAACTTGGCATCGAATATGCTCTGAAAGAGATTAGAAACATAATTTTTGAATCAGTTGAATGAATATTACAACGATGGTCAAGGTGTACAACTTCAATTGGATCTCTAATTGAAAAATAAGTATTATTGAGGAGATAACGCTGGATTGCGGCAGAAAAGCACCGAGACACATTCATTGATGAGTTAAATTTGTGTGACGAGGCACTTTTTCCAAATGTGTATACATTTTTTTAAATTGGAACCACTTTAGCTGTGACCATTGCCAGTAATGAGAGAAGTTTCCCAATTTTAAGACGTTTAAAAGATTGCTAGAAAAATGCAACCGGAGAAGATTGGCTGAATGGTCTTGCTCTTTTGAGTATTCACAGAGAAATTTACATTGACATAACGGCAGAGGACGATATTAACAATTAGACAAAAAGAGTCAAGAATTAATCTGTAATTGTATTTGATTTCTATTTGAAACAATGCATTATGTTATTTGATTATTAATAAAACTATTTTTACTGCATTAAATGGTTAATATTATTTCTAATTAATCTATTGTTCTGTTATAAAATAATTTTATTAATCATTATCAGCAATCACTCATTAAAAACGTATCAACTGAGTAGGCTATACTCCAGTATTTAATAATATGACTCATATATTTTTTTTACTTGTAACTTATAACCTCCCCCCCCCCCAACAAAATTTTTACTACGCCCCTGTACTAACTAATGAGAGACTAGTTCTTTACTTAACCCGCGGCAACACGATGGGAGCAATTTATTTTCGCCGAGACCATGAATCATGACGGTGGTCATCGCTAATGGGAAGCACGTTCAAAAAACATTTCCTAAGAAAATTCTACGATCATTGTTCATGTGACCGTTCCGAAAACACTTTTGTAGACAAACCAACTTTGACGCTAGAAAACTTGAAAACGAGAAAAACAAACCATTATTAATATTTATTATTATTATTAACAGAAATGAACGTGTTCTAAATATAAATTACAAATTGATAAAACAAAGAATAACTTAAGGTAATGCTCAAGCGTCATCCTTTTCGCAAAGATGACATCGTATTGTAATACATAACCAAAGACAAGCAGTGTTAGCAACATGTGTCTTTGATGTCTTGACATTATTTATAGTCTGACGTCACAAGACGCCGAGATCATCAATCTTATGTAAATTAAATCCCAGTGATTTGAGACTGTTCCAGTCATATTGGCGCCTACTCGGGTGTACGCAAAAGATTTATTTTCATCGAGCCACATCTGTAATTCAGCCATTGTCATTGGCATTTAGTTAAAACGTTAAATGTAATCTAAAGTAGAATACTTATTAGTTCTTCTCCATAGCACATCAAAAACAAATAAAAATACTTAATCTATCCCTTTACACTCCACGGGGAGTGTAGCCATTTTATTTGCATTTCTTTTTTAGAAAGGGAAATTCTTTTTTAGAAAGTTAATGCAAAGTCCCTTCGTATCTGTTTCATAGGTACGAACTCTGCTAAATTGTACTATTATTCGTAAAATGACGTGGATGCAGGATTGATACCGTGATTTTTTTTAACCCCCAAACAAAGAGATGGGTGTTATGTGTTTAACGCGTGTATCTATGTACCTGTCTGTGGCACCGTAGCTCTAAAACGGATGAACCGATTTTAATTTGGTTTTCTTGTTTGAAATGTGACTTTATCCAGAGTGTTCTTAGCTATGATTCAAGGAAATTTGTTCAGCCGTTTTTTGTGTCGCTTTTTTAAATGTTGAATTAATTTTTACAATGTAAGGACAATCTGTCCACTCAAAAATGTCCTTAGTCTTATTCAAACAACACTCACCTTTAATTGACAAATCAAAATGCGTAGGTGCAAACAGTAATTACTTAACACTATAAGCAAACGGTATTTACTGAATGTTAAAATCATCTAGAAATTGTCACATATTATTCAGGTTAGTGAAAGACTACAAGTGCATATTATCGGGTAGTAAGATAGGCATTTGAATCTATTTGTATTATATTTATGTAATAATCAAAAATACTCTAGTAAATGACTGAATGCAATATATTTTGAAAAATTGTGAGTAAATTCTTTTATGCTTAATAGAAATCGCTTGTGACAACTGAAATGCCACATGATAAATGTGATCTATATAATATAACTAACAAGCAAGATATTTTTTACGTCGAGCTGTCAGAAAAACTATTTTAACAGTTGATGTGGGGGTTCTGGAGATGGATTTGCCAAGATCACGCAAATTTAGAATAATATTTTATTAATATTTAATTTATTTTTTAAATGTATAAATATGATCTATGAAAACTCATTTTTATATTCACTACCGTAGAAAAAATTTCATAACATTTTTAATAAAACAATCTCTCAGTTTTAGAGTAGGCCTGTTATAATGGATGTGATTATTCACATCCATTATAATAGCAATCGTCTCAGAAAATTTAAAAGCAGTTAATTATGCTTTACAACTTATAGCTTTTTTAGTTTAGGTTAACAAAATAAAAGCAAACAACAACAAATAAAGAACGATAACGGCTTACTGTATTATAATTTAAACTTCTGCTGTTACGTATTATAGAAAAAACAGCTGTTTCAAATTACCTTCACAGTCGCTTTTTATTTTTAGGTTAGGTAAAAATAAAAGCCCACAAACAAAATCCAAAGAAATCAACTAACTATATTACAATTCAAATATCTGTATTTCATGATATAAACCTATTTCTTACAACTTTAGCTGAATCTGTCCATCAATGTAGCCCAATTTAAATTATTATCCGTACAATTTATTTGAGACTTGGCAGGTTAGTTTAGGTTAAGTTAGGTTGTATTTATGATTAATAGTAGGCCTATGCATACTTACTAACTGATGAACTTTAACTGATTTATACAGTTATCAATATTTTCCTTATATAACCTTAGGTTATCATTAATAATATACCTTTATTAAAAATAAATTATAAAGCAAAATTGGGTATTAAATTTGTGAGTGGAGGAAATGGATTAGCGTCTGAAGCACGCATTAGTCTCCCCTGGTAAATTGTTATTTGTGAACTAATACAGCAATCTTGTACAAATTCGTAAATATTTTTAAACCGGGCATTTCGTTTTTGTCCAACATAAAAGGTGACGGATTGGAGGCAAAGTGTTTACATTTCTATAGAAAATAAATACAGAGTTTTACCTTTGTAGATTTGCATTCGACATCTTTGTGCGTCACGATGTATTGTAGAGATTATTTTCAAAAAGTTGTATTATTTAGAACTTTTCCCTTCACCCGTTTAGAAACTTTAACAAACTATAATTTATGTAGACATTACCAATCAACCTATAAAACTGTTTTCAATTCTCGTTGCTAAAGGCGGCTCCACACGCAACGGTAAGTCCGGAGGCCGGCCTCGAGGCGCCCGGCCTCAAGGCGAACCTAGATATAGGCGAGTCTCCAGCCCACTACTGTCAAATTCAGTTGTGTAGTTGTTCGTGAAATGGCGCCATCAGATGACGACGATGCTCTTGCTGTTGTTGGTTTGTTGTTAGCTATTAAGAATAGTGAAAATAAAGTGAGGCGAAAATTGTGGACTAAAAACTGGTTGAAAAAAAGAAAAGTGTTTTCTCATGTAAATTTATTAAAGGAACTAAGATTTAGCCCGAAAGATTGGCATAACTATTTGCAGATGGATGAGGACACATACCTTCGGCTTCTATCATTGGTGACGCCGATCATTCAGAAAAAGGATACCATAATGAGGACCGCAATTTCACCTCATGAAAGATTGAGTGCCACATTACGATTTCTGGCTACAGGAAGGTGCTACGAAGATTTAAAATTTTCTACTGCAATATCACCCCAGGCTCTCAGTTTGATTATACCAGAAACGTGTAAAGCTATTTACAAAGTTCTTTGTAAGGATTATATGAAGGTAAGTTAAACTGTGGTATTATTTAAACAAATTTATTTTCAATTAAAGTACAAAGAAATAGTCTGTAGGAGGGCAAAAACAAAAATGTAGATACATTATATTAAGTAAAACTATACTTAACCATCAGGGTTGTATGATCTCACAAAGTTGGATACAGTTATCCCGTCATCAGAATCAGGCAAAGGTGAGATTTGAGTGGGTGCGCTACTAGTAGTCGTTTGGTTAAGCTGCTGGTACAAGCGGGGTGCGGATGGTTGATAGGGTGGTCTGGGAGATTGGGTGAAATGGGGCTCGGGGGTTTGCTGAGATTGTGGAATTTGGATAGTATTGTAGTAGTGTGAATTAGAAGAAAAATGGGGAGGGTTAGAGGAAGCACTTTGAATGGAAGCTGGAGGGACTTGGTGTTGTGGTAATAAGAGCTGTGGGACTTTAGTTAACTCATGGGAACTTGTTAAAGTACCCATTTGAGCATGGAACAACACATCGCTTATAAATTTTTCGGCCAAAATTCGTTGTGGCGTCAAAACGTCACGTAACACATTTGCAACATTTTTACCAAACGTGTCAAATCTATCTTCCGAAGGTCGAGGACGCTTGAAATGTTCGTTTACGGACTGTAGCACTTCACTTGTAAGTGCTGATTGCTGCAAATTTGTCATCCTTTTAGGAGGTCTTGGGCGTGGTAGAGATGTAGAACCCGAGGACTCATGTTGGGAACTACCTGCTGATGTCGGAGATAGACCTTCCTCTGCATCAATAGCGACGTTGTTCTGCTCATTAAGATCGGGATTGGATACATTATCCTCCTAGGAATGAAAATGACACCCCGTTATAATTTGTCAATTATTATTAATAGAGCAATTAAATGTTTTTGTCAACCTTTACATTGAAACTTGTTTGAGCCGAAAAGTTTAAACAACATATTTACAGATACATCAAACCAGTATACGATCATTTATTTATAACATACTGTAACTTTATTTTTCATCAGTAAAACCAAACTCACTACGTCTATGCTAAGTGTACCCCTTTCCCAACACATAAACCTATCCCTACACCTACAGCAGTGTATATAACCTACAATCTCCGTGAATTTTACATACGTTTACCAAGTTTCATAGCAGTTACATTTTTTACGTAATGTACGATTAAAATTCTTTATCTGTTTTCAGTTTCCAAATACCTCTGAGGATTGGGAAAATATAGCGCAAGAATTTGAGGACAAATGGAATTTTCCACATTGTCTCGGAAGTATCGATGGCAAACACGTCACTATAATACCTCCAAATGGAAGCGGCTCACGGTATTATAACTATAAAGGTCGGCACAGTTTGGTTTTAATGGCAATAGTTGATGCCAATTATCAATTCATTATATGTGATTTTGGAACCGATGGTAGGATTTCGGATGGAGGCGTGCTTCGAAATACAAGTTTCTATGACAAACTTGAAAGGAATGAATTGCATATTCCGGCTGAAAATAAAGTCCGTAACACTTCTACAGTTTTGCCTTATGTGTTCGTTGCCGATGATGCATTTCCTCTGAGACAAGATATGTTGAAGCCCTTTCGACTAGCAGATGCATCATCCGAGGAGAGGAAGATATTTAACTATCGCACCTCACGAGCAAGGCGTATAGTTGAGAACGCATTTGGGATTTTGGCATCCCGGTTTCGTATATTTCATACTGCAATAAATTTGGAACTGCAAAACATTGATTCGGTAGTCATGGCGTGTTGCTGTTTACATAATTTTCTAATAAAATGTGCCCCGAATCGGTATGCCCCTCCTGAATGTTTTGATCGAGAAAATAGTGATGAAGGAACTGTGACAACGGGGTTTCAGACAGTTGGTTGTATGGAAAGCTTGGAACGTACAAATATAGGAAATACAATGCGATCCGCTAAAGAAGTCAGAGAAGCTTTTATGGCTTACTTCGTTAACGAAGGTGCAGTTCCGTGGCAAATAAACTATATCAACGGTAGATAATTCATGTTCAGTTCATGATAGTAAACTGTTTGTATGTCTGGGTAATAAATAAACATATAATAAAAACTTTATAATGTTTGTTTAAAAATTAATTTCATTTGTATTAATTTTATAACAAATAATACGGTTAAATATAATCTATGATAATAATTTTCAGTTTATGTATCTAAAGAATAACATTATAAATTAAAATAATAAGTGTGATTTGTGTTTTTTTTTACTTACCTCATTCTCAGATCCTTGAGTGTTTAGATTAGAGGTAGAGCGACGAGGTGTTTCTTGGTCGGTTAAGAACATTAAACTGTGATAATACCATAACTTTGGTTGATAAACTTCGTCCGAACCACTACCAGTTTTCATTGAGTCCTTGACTTTCTTTAATTCTTTCCGAAAACTGATTCGCATGTTATTAATTTTCTTAATCACACAATCCTTGTTCGCATCAGGTTCCACTTCTTTAAGTTTTTCCAGTAATATTTTGTAGGCGGCATCCCTTTTTAACCGGTCATGGTAGTCCTTTGACGAAGTTTGCCACAAGCATGGTGAATCTCTGAACAGAGCTATAAAGTCCTCTTGATTTTGTTTTGCACGGGCCATGATGATATTATAAGAACAAACACAACAACTATACAAATAATCTAACAACAACACGCCTACATAAATTTTCACAAGAACACTGAAAACAAATACGTGGTATATAAATAAACTAGTAAAAGTTGAGACTTGAGATTCACACCACACCTGTCTAGCTGTCTCCTGAACAACACACTGTCTCGAGGCCTACCATGCTCCCCCTCCACACGTTGCGATCGGCCTTGAGACGCGACGGCGCGGAGGCAAACCAAACTAGATTTTGTTTCTGATTTTCCACCCTCCACGCGTCTGAGTCGCGGGCATGCCTCCACAGAATTCACCATACACACGTTGGGATTTACCTCGAGGCCGGCCTCCGGACTTACCGTTGCGTGTGGAGCCGCCTTAATAAGGATTTGAGCAAAACATATAAGATTGTCTCAGCATAAATGGTGCAAGTTTAACTATTAAAATTTTTGAAGATTTTTAATTTGTTGGTGGAAGGAATTTTCAAGGACTCTAAGTACGTTTTAAATTTTATACTACTGTTTTATTATATGTTCATCTGTTTTCTTTTCTCTTTAAAAATTCTTTTCCTTTTATGCAAATTTCGTTTTTGTCATTTTTATTTATAAATATTAATGGCGTACTAAAATAATTGATTTTCAATACCTTCGCAAGAGGTAATCATAAAGGTATTTAATAGTACGTCACAAGCCCGGTAAATAGGGGTTTTCCGAGCTAGCATGATAGTTCACGATCCGTGAGAGTTACGTACGATATTTTTCATTATACTAAACTGAAAAAGTAACATACTTTTAGTAAAAACATCTTTTTATAAAAAAAAAAAATAGATTTTCTGTTATATTTCCATTGACAAAATTAATCAGCCGTTGACATAACACTAATACGTTTATTCTTATTTGTAAAATTAGCTGTTTACATAAAACTGATAAGTTTATTCTCATTTGTAAAATCAGCTGGTGCACTGTAAATTTACTGTGTAGTACACGGTAAATTTACAGTGTAGTGCACGGAAAATAAGGACTTAGGCCTACGTGTTTGTGAACAGGTATAGAAAAAAGCTGTTTTCAGTGTAGTATAATGAAAAAACATTTAAACATAACACAATGCAATAACATTTTAAGGAGAAACGTAGTTTATTTTTTGTCAAAATATAACGGCGCGACACGTGTACCGTGCAGGTCTAGACTGCCGCCTGGTGTGGCAGAAGTTAGTAGAAAAATAATGCTTTGCTTTAAGTTAAAAAGAGTGTTGAGAGATTATTTTAATAAAAAAACAAATGAGTATAAACGCATAGATATGGACCAAGGGCTTTTTAAAAACAGATGCACTAAAATTCTGCGACACATTTTATTTATAATTTAATTCGATCCTTTTAATTAAACAATATTTTTTATAGAATGAAATATAAGTTGTGAACTGAATTAAAACGGATGTTTAACGAAAATATTTAATCAATTTCTGTAAAATACACCTATAAAATCTTTTTAAACTGCAAACAGTTTTATAAAGGAAATTGCATTTCCTCGTGTGTGGGAGTAAAGGGAGGAAGGGATCTGCAGAAGGGAGATAGCTTAGTCTGATATTGATTTACTCCAGAACTTTGTCGGAAGAAGCTGAGTTTTATATTTTTATTGGTGTTCAACCTCAAAACGAATAAACTTAACAAGAATATCCATTAGTATGACAGTTTATAGCATTTAATGTCATTAAATTATACTTATACAGTTCATAATATTCTTGTAATATATATTTAGTATTTACACCATTTTTCCGTACTTATAATGCCTTTGGAAATGAGCTTTAAATAAAAATGATATAATATAACATGGTATCAAATAGGTAGCGCAACAGGTGTTAATATAATGTAATACATCTTATACTTACGCCTATACAACCCTGAAGGGTCGAGGTAACATTTTACTTGACCAACGAACAATAAGCAACGTAACAATAATTACTGTGAAACTATTACAATAATTGCTCAAATGTTTTTAAATTAAAATATTTGACTAAAATTTGTATAAAAATATTATAGCTGCTTATGAATTGTAAAAATTAAAGTAAATTTTTCTGCTTTAGTACGATTGTTGCCGCAGTAATGCGTTTGTCCGGGTTACATAAGTTGACTTCTACTTATATTATGATATTTGCGTGCACTTTTGAGTTGGCTTCGTTAGTTTCCATGTAGTAGTAGTACTCGGATTTAAATCATATGAAAATGTGCTTATAATTTGCTTGTCGCATATTTAGGGTCATTCACATTTGGTTCTTCAGGTGACTTTGGTACATCCTACTTTATAATAAACAGATTCTTCGGGCTATGGTGGATTTTCAGGTTTCTTCGATGCGATGTCTTTTGGGTTTATCCGGCTAGATGTTATTTTGGTATCTTCGACAAAATGAAGGTAAAGTCACTCCAACGTGAAGTCTCAGATCCGATATCTTTGAACTCAGGTCCGATTCATCGATTCGAAGCTCTTCCGGTTTCTTTAGTAGGCAGATTTTCGGGGTACTTGGACGATAGTGAATTTTCAGGTTCTTCGATATGATGTTTTTAGATTTTGAGAGATAACT
>JAGFPH010001233.1:206288-256117 GCA_018207615.1 Philaenus spumarius | reverse complement strand
AATTTTCAGGTTTCTTTGATGCGATGCCTTTCGCGTTTGAGAGGTTACTTTGGTATCTTTGATAAAATAAACTTAAAGCCACTCCAACGTGAAGTCTCAGATCCGATAACTAAAATTTTTTTATGGATGAGAAGCTCTTCTAGTAGGCAGATTTTCAGTGTACTTGGGCGATAGTGGTCTTTCAGTTTCCAATTATGCGAGGTTTTTCGTTTCTTTGACGCGATATCCTACCCGTTTCTTATGCTAGAGGTTACTTTAGTATATTCAACAAAAGACAATTCAGGAAATTCCGACACGAAGATCTTAGATGCTTAGAAGTTCTTAGATGTCTTTAATTTTTCATCTATGCGAAGCTCTTCAGGTTTCTTTAATGGGTTGATTTTCAGAGTACTTAGGCGAAGATGGGTTGTCTTGTTTCTTAGATACGAGTTTCCTTAGGTTTCTTCCCGTTTCTTCGTCTACAGGTTACTTTGGTATTTTCGTCAAAAGATACTTCACGCCACTACAAAGCGAAATTCTTCGATCCAATTAATTTTTCATAGATTCAGGTTCTTTAGTGGGATTACGTTCATGGTACTTGGGTGATGGTGAATTTTCGAGGCTTCGACACGAGGTTCCTTAGATTTTTTGACAAGATATCCTTCCTTTTTTTTGCTAGTGATTACTTTGGTTTTTCTATAAAAGTTAATTTAGGCCACTCCAACACGTAGTTCGTGGATACCTTTAGTTTAGATTCCTTAAGAAACTAGGTTTTTAATAGGTGACTTTGTTTTGTTGTTCTGACGGCATTTTTTATGGGATTACAAGCTTATCTATGTGGCGTTTTTAAAATTTTTTGCAAGGTTCTTTAGCTAACTTTGTTACTATCCACTTCAGGTTCGTCGAGTTTATCAGGTTTCTTATTTATGAGGTTTGATTTGTGATTTAAGATATTTGTATATTATACGTTATTCGGGTTTTTGATAAACCTGTTCAAAATCAAAACTTTTTTGTAGCTATTCCGAATATTGATTTAATAAATATGTAATTTGACTTACCGTCTACAATATTCAATTTTCTGTCGTAGTACGACAGCCGTTTCAGCTATTCAGCCATTTTCAAGTATTTTTAGCCGGATATCCTTTGTCACGTATTAACACAATTCGCAATACGTATCGGAATGTTGGGCCCAACCAGTCGAAGATTTTTGAATTGACTGTTTTCTCTTTTTTAAATAATGTATAGTGTGTATTTATTTTGTGTTTGTGTTAATGTCCTGTAATGAGTGTTTTGTGTTAATAAGTGACAAAGGATATCCGGCTAAAAATACTTGAAAATGGCTGAATAGCTGAAACGCGGTTGTATTACGGCAGCAATTTGAATATTGTAGACGGTGAGTCAAATTATGTATTTATAAACATGCAGTTTCAGATAGATGTATGGCGTTATTCAGGTTTTTCAGATTTTTGATGCAAGGCTCTGCAGATTTTCTTAAAATTATGTTTTATGCTAGTTTAATCAGTTTAACAATGTACCATCATTATCAAATTTAAATTATGTTTTAATTTCTTTATGATGTGATAATAATGCAGTTGTTATAGTGTTCCACAGCTTATATTTAATTAAACGTAAAAGCAATTCCAGTGAATTTATTCTACAGTAATTTTGATAGTATTATACCTCACATATTATGTTAACTATGTTATTGTGGTGGCTGTATATAATATAGACAATTCCAAACTAAACACATCTCATGCATTTAGTTTGTAAAGCAAACAAAATCGACAATTAACCTAAAGAACATACAGTATTAAGTATTTAGCACTAAATAGTAAAATCACCATCCAACACCTTTTTTTAAAAAAAGAATAAAACCATATAAAAAATAGTCAAAATAACAGACTGTTTGCCAATTAAATTGCAGAAATTATTTTTAGTTGTATACTTTCCTATGTATACTTTCGTATAGGATTTTGATAGATTTTTAATGAATTTTTTCTTCTTTTTGGGGTTCAGTTTGTTGTTTTGTAATTTAATGTTACAGTGATGTTTAAGTAGTTTCAACTAAAACAGGAAGACATATATTTACTGATTTTTCTTTCTCCGTAAACGTTTTATTGATGTCATATTTCATCGTTTGAATGAAATTTCTTTTATATAATCAAAATGTAACTATATAACGGGGTTTGCTTAAAGCACTCTAAAACAATGGAAGATGACAGCACAGGCCTAATGAAAAAATAAAACGTTTTAAAGTTTCTCATTTGGGTTAAATCAACAGAGAAGCTTATTTCCCTAGTTCTTAAGAAAAACTATTCCTGGAAACATTGCAGAAAGCAAACGTCTCATTCATTAACCGGCAAAATAAATTGCTTCTATAGATCATGGGGAAGAACTAACAAAGCAGTCTTGAATTTATGGAATTGTTTTTATGTCTTCAATTTACTTTGGAAGGCACAGTGTTTACTTGTAAAAAGATCTTGTTATTTGAACAAAATAGCAGCACTAACGTTAGAATTTAATTCAGTATTTACTTTAGAAATATATATGTCAGTATAAGTGTCTACTCGAACTGGTTATATTATTGTAAGAGGTATTGTTATAACTTTTTCTTAGAATTGCAGTCAGACCAAATCCTCAATATATTATGTAATTCAATAGGAGTTAAAATATATATGTTTAATATGATGGAAAATGTTTATAATATGATTTATTATTGGGTGCTTTATAGGTACTAAATCTCTATTATGTTAGGTTACCTACGCAGTCCAAGCTTAATTTAATCATGATACGAGATTGGATAGAATTGGCGGAGTACTTACATGATTAATGCAAATATATAATATAGTCATAAATTGATTCACAGGTGGTACAACGTTTTAACCCAGGACAGGCCAGATACTTGAAACTTTACATATCATAATTATTGTGAGGATTTCTTTTCCTCGTAGTTAAATATCCGCTAATCAACTTATGTCTAGTTGTACAAACCTTTACAGTCGGACTGAATGGCCGTTGAAAGTTTTAAATACAGTAACTTTAATAGTTAACAGTGTGATTACTAGCTACCCAAAAGTACGGTAGTGAAATGTTTGTTAGGATACAAGGAAAAGAAATATGTGGAAACATTTAAGACAAAAATATAACGTTTTCAGGAGCATTACCACGTTATGGTATCTATTGTAGGCTGTCCTAATGATGCTCCTAATAACTCCCGCAAAGGTAGGTCTGACGAAAATGAGCAGAAGAATGGCTTACTCTTTTTCCCGATTTCTCTTCTAAAATATAAAATCTTCAAAATTGACCTACAGATTTTTGCCTGCTCAAGAAACCAAATAAAACTTGTCAAGCTATTATTTGTTACTAAAAATTATGCATCTGGGTTTTGTAACAGTTTAGCACATAATCAATGTTTTAACACACAAATCCTGAGGAGAATGTTCTGCATACTTACTACAGAATTTGAGTTAGTATTATCGGTTTGCGTTTTGTTATTTGTAATGTATATTCTAAAACTTTAAACCCCCATAAATTCTGACTGAATGAACCTTTTTATGTGTGGTGTGCAGAAAAAGAAAAGATTTTGAAATTGAGGTAAACTCAGGATCTTGAATCCTGCCAACTACGCGGCAGCAGAAGGCGCCGGCGTCAATTTGGGGAAAACGGGAAAGATACATTTTTTGTTTTAAGGACAAATATTTATTATAGAAAATGTTACTATAATAACGTTGTATCAATAACGTTGAATCTTTCTTATCAAATAGACATGGGATAAAGAGGATTTGAAGAAATCATGTTCAAATCTTGAAACTGTGTTAAGTGATGAAGAGGAACGTGACATTGGAAGGAAATGATCTCTTCAACAAGCTCCAAATATTTATACCTATGTTGACCTCCAGTACCTCTCCGGCCAAAGCCTTGTCTTTCATCACAAGAAACTAGGTGGACTTATTTCCTAACGTTTTTGTAATCTTAAGAATACTTCTCACTCTTCCAGTGTCAGTGGCCAGTGGTGAACGGAGCTTTTCAAAGTTAAAATTAATAAAGACTTACATAAGATCAATATATCTCAAAAACGATTGAATGGACTAGCTTTGATGGCCATTGAAATTTAAATTCTCAATGAAATGGTTACGGATTCAATAATTTTGCCAAACTGAAAGCCAGAAAAGTTTCTAACATGATTTTTTAGCAACATCAGAAGCAAGAAGTTTAGCTAATAATTAACATAATCGAATCAGTAGAAAATACAATGTAAATATGCTTTTAAAGAAACATACTACATATACCTCTTTTGAAGAAAATTGTAATTGTAATAGGTAATTATTCGCAGAATTTGTTTCCAATAGTCCATTACAATATACTATACGTTTATTATCATTGAGATGGGGGGCGCCAAACTTTTGTTCGCTTAAACGTAACAAATGTCTAGAACTGGCCCTGGAGGTAAATTTTTGCTTCTCTTACAATGCTAAAACAGAAAATGATCGAATTTTGTACAGGGTTATTAAATCCATCGATATCATCATGTATCGATATTATGTAGATGGTTTAAAGAAAGGTAGACACTGTATAAATCCTTTAAGAGATTTTGTAAAACTTAAATGTCGACGTTTTTACTGGGGATGATAATTCCTTGACCTTTAAACCGCCCAGCCCACTGGTTTTATTGTACCTAGACGCATTGTAAGCGCGTATAAATAACCAAAGGTCAAACAATAGCTTTTAACACTCCCTTTTAAATTTTCGAAAGGATCACTTTTAATACTTTTACTATTTTACATGTATTATTTCAATCAGCCCCCGTCAAAAATCACTTGCAGATTAATTTTATACGCATCAGAAAAACTAAACTTTTTCCTAAAAAGTTTTAAATACGTTCCAAAAACTTCAAATTTTGTAGGAAAATGACAATTGATTTCTGGAACAACGATCATATTATTTGTTTTTGGGTCTTATTGTTTTACTATGGGCTGCTATTTGTTTCTTTAGACTAAAAAAAACTATATTTATAAACAACAACTAACTATGCTATGAGGATTTATGAACGTGAACAATTATAATGATTATTATTGTAGTCTAATATCTTTTTAGCAATTACAAAATATTAAATTATTATGATCTGTTTTGAGGTTAGAAGTCGTTGAAAATGTAAATTTTTTACAATCCTTTTTGTTTACAATACTTCGTTTCCAGAAGAAATTAATTAGGCCTACAAAATTAAACTATCTAACCGGGTCCGCGCAGTTAGTGATTTTCAACATGGTAAATGTACAGAGTATATAATTAATTAGTAGACCTATATAGCGCGTAATACGAAACATATATGGATAGCGCATGCGCGTGGTTGTATTCTTCGATTTATTCGTCATAAAAGTCCAATAAAGATTCTGCGTCAGGAAGCAGAGACGACAGAACGAATAAATAAAACAACACAACCATGCGCATTTGTTACGTGCTCATGTACGTTCGTACACTCCATTTTATGAAAGTTGATTACTTTAATATAAACTTTGTCCTACTTTAAAATGAAAACGTGGAACATTTATAGAATTGTTTTTATGTCTGTCTAACCGAAACGGATAAAGTTGGCAGCTAAAAATATTTTTATGTTAGAAGTACTTTTACTCTTTACATGAAAACTACCTACCTAATACAAATCTTTGTAAACAAGTTTTTTTTTGTTTTGAAGTGATAACTTCTATTGGCCCATTGGGCACTTTCGCTTGACTATGTTCTGAAATCTCGAGTCACGCAACTTTTTGCGTAGACACAAGTCAGAGCGTGGAGACGGAATAGACTATACATAGTATATAATAATACGTTATTATTATATTAATAATAAATATATTATAATAATATTATATTATAGTAAGTATGCAAAAATAGTGACCATTATAATGTAAGCATTATTTATTTAATGACTAATGATTTTAAGTGAGGTATTTTTATTATAATTATTACATTTTGTGCGTTTTAAGTTTTGTAAAGAAGATTGATTTTTGTCTCAATTGAAGTAAGTTTACATGATGACCTTTGCACAAGGAAACCATCCACCCTATTCATGCTCTTTTTCTACAATTCAATGTAACACAATACAAATGTTGCAAGAATACATTCGAATAAGTTAAAAACAGCAGTAGCAACCTTTAAAGTGATGGAGACACAGGCTTCTATAAGATATATTTACTTTACCCCACCCCCTCCCCCGATAACTTCAAATGACCAAAAACGACAACAAAAGTCTTCCTTAAATATTTATTTATTCATTATGGCCAAAAGACGTACATGTGCATAAGCTACATCCAATAAAATTACCATAAAAACTACCCAAACGCAATACAATTTACACAAAGATAATACATCATAACTATTAAGGCGGGTTGGTAACAAGCAATACGATTTAAAATGCAATTATTAAATTACTCAATAATTTATAAAAATTTAACATTTACAATGTAAATAGAATAATTATTAAAACAGTTTTAAAGCATATAACAAATCATTTAAAATAATCATACAGTTCAATTAACGTGTTAAATTTAAAATAGAACACATCCATGATGACAAGGCCAGCTGCAGTACCCAGCCACAGAGTAGAAATATCTAGACAATATAATAGGAGCTGTCTAAGGCTTGTTTTTAAAAGGTGAAGTATCAAGCAAATTGTTATTGCTCAGTGGGAGCTTATTTATCAGTCTAGCACCAGCTTGGGAAGGAAGTTCCTGTAAAGATTCAACCAATGCTGTCTACCACGATTATTATTAGCTTGTCTGGAACTATAACTGTGTATAACTTCATTTTTAATATGATCAAATTTGAATTTAAAATAGAGCATCACCTCAAGTATATATCTACTCGTAAGTGTAAAAACTTCAAGATCTTTAAACGCAACCCTACATGACTAAATTTTTTAAGACCTGCCTTAAGCATTATAGTTTTTTTTTTGCAAGACAAAAACCCTCTTTGTTTATTCCGAACTGACGAATCTCCAAAGAAGAATTCCAAAGTTGAGATATGGATATACAATACCATATTACGCTGTTAATAAAATAGTAGGATTACAGTATAATTTGAAATTGCTAAGTATAAATATTCCTTTACTACTTTGTGGTCAAATATATGCTGTTATCAACCCAAGTCATCTTATCTTATTGTCAAAACAAAAGCCTAAAAAGTTTGCAATATTGACCTCTTAAAGTACACTATCATCGAACATAACATAACAATTGGTGACTGATTTGGACTATGTTTCAAGACTTATAAAGCTTAGAATTTCCGTATTTTTTTGTTCGTGATAAGGTTATGTCCAGACATTGTTTAGCCAGTATATGCTGTCCACGGGTCTACGTAAAATCATTGCAAATAAATTCACCTATCAAACTTGTTTAATACAAAAGCTCCTGTTGTTACGCAATAGAATGTGATTGGTGGGGTGATAAAACCCACATTGTGAAACCCACTTGAGAAGATTGAAGCTGCAGGAGGAGCTACTTAGGTGAAATTATTTGAAATCAATCCACTGCCCTTATACAATCTTTGCAGCCGTTATTCCCACGTCCATGCGGTGTGAAAACACGAGAAAACCTTTTACGTAACACTCTTGTGTATTCCTCAATTGTGTTTCAATATAAAATGATTATAAAGCTCGAGAATTATTATTTTGAGAATTTGGTAATCTACTCTCACATCACATCTATACATTTCTCACTACTTCCGTAGATTACTTCCTTCTACGACTGTATTGACTAATGGTAAGTGAATAACTTAGTGAAAACAATCTATTCTGTTATTTTTTGAAGTGATAACTTCTATTGGCCCGTTGGGAACTTTCGCTTGACTATGTTTCTGAAATCTCGCGTCACGCAACTTTTTGCGTAGACACAAGTCAGAGCGTGGAGACGGAGTATGTAATACATTTACATGCATGACTATAGCAATCAAATTAACACATAAGAATTAGTTAATATAATATAACAGCTGGTTTTTCCCATCATCTGTAATTCTTAAACAAAACCCAGCGTAGATTAGGCCTATACTTTGTGGTTATGTTTACAACTTCAATCATTATAATTTCTTATGAAATTTATTTTTTAAATGTTAGAGAACTAATGTAGGCCATAATACGTTATAGGATTTGCTTTGAGGTTATAAACTGTATATAAAAACAACCTTTTATCATAAATATATTCGTTTATACAAATTTAAACCTATTGTTTAGCTTCGGATAACATTCGTACATTTTTGTATAACATATTTGATGATTAATTTCTTCACTATAACATTAACAACTTCTAAATCATTTGATCTATCAATATGAAATAAAAAGTAATTAAAATATAATATTTTTACTTTTCTTTAAATATAATAACGGAACAAAATAAACAAATTTATAAATAAACAATTTTAAGAAATAGCCCTACAGTTTTATAATCCTTATAATTGTCCATTTACAGAGTTAAAAATCCGCGTAGTCATAGAAGCTATCACTTCCAACGTGTGGTCTTATGCACACCCAATTTATATTTTTTTCCAATTTTGTTTAAATCAGTCGTTTAATCTTTACAAGGACTTCGATACAATACTGTGATCAGGGGGGTCCAGAATGCTCCCTCTGATTTTTTTGGAAATTGACCTCTCTAACAAACTATTTTTTATTATGTAAACTATAAAGAAGTTACTGTACTTAGTTATACAAAGCAAAGAAATATTGTAATTTTCCCAATTCTTTTGTAGTTTAACTTTTCACTCACCAGTTGCGGTTGTTGACGCATAACAAGCATAATTTTCTTGTCTATTCAAGCACAATATTGCCTCGATAAAATCCTAATTTATTAACTTAAAAGGCGTTAGTTCAGAATTAAGTAACTCTTTGAGTAAAATTTGTTTCACAATATTCGCAGTTTGAAGTAGGTTCTAAAATTTCCCAACTACCTTTCTAATCGTACTAATAATTTTACTGCACACATAATGGCAATTTACTTAAGGGAGGTAATCGAGTTTTTTTTCAGAGAAGTGGTTTTGATAGTTATTTACATTCGGCCCTGTTATTTCGGTACAATCATTCAGTATTTTGAAAGGGAATGTTATAGTTGTTATAGTTGTTATGCATTGGTGATATATGTTAAACCCACAATTTTACATTTTAGTTTAAGTTCAAAGTCAATAATTAATAATTAATTTGTTAATGTCACGGCTTACAAGTGTGACGGTATTTATCTAATGAGGGATAGTAGCATAACTGAAAGATGAAATAAATAGATTTAAATTACTTAATTTTGTAAGAACACAGAGTTGTATGAAATATATAGAATACAAGTCCAATTAGCATTTTATCGTAAAAACTAAGCTTAGTTATCACAAAATTAAAAAAAAAAATAGGTAACAAAATTGTATAGTTATTTAATATATACCGGCAAATAAAACAGCAAACAGCATATAATGTGTGCACAGTCACATCTTGGAGCGCCCTATCTCGGCAATGTTAAAAATACAATATTTAAGGAACATTTTCTCGGAAACTACTGGATCAAATTTAGTAAAGTTTTATCAGTGTGTTAGTACTTCTTAAATACACTGTTTAAGTAGTCATATGTTAATTGATTATAATAATAACAACAGTAATTAGCTGTTTTCTATAATATTTCCATTATCAGGTGATTTCAGCACCAAACGTAACTAAAACATTATTTTTGTGCTGTCATTAACCTTTCTAAAACCCTTTTAACCAGTTTCTGCATTCTTTATATTTCTATAAAGGTAATATAAATTGTTTAATGATTATAATTATTATTTGTTATTTCTAAAATACATAAACAAATTCAGTATGTGATTTGTAATTGCATACATTTTCCTAAAAAAAAGTACTGAGCGATGCCCAGGTACTTTAGTTTAAAATCAAAATTGCGTATAGCTGGTTAAAGAAGCGCTTCTGGACATATATTTATTTATTGTAAATTGTTTTCTTTATTTTGACCCATATGACCTTCCCCTGGATTATCTTCTCGTATTACTGATTCACTCTGTAAATTAACAGAAAATCATACTGCAAAATGACGAATCCAATGATACATAAAATTAATGATTGAACAAGTTTATTTAAAAGTCTGATAACAACACACATCGACGCAAATCGAATTATTTGGTACAATTCAACAATACGCCATCACAAACTGCAATGCACGACATAATATATCAGTTATGCTAAACAAATCTCACCATAGTTTGGGGCCGGTTTAGTTCTACTTACAACTTCTTTGAATGATAATAAACATAGAATATAATATAACATTGTTTTATTTACGTACCTTTATTAAACAAGGTATTTTTTAAGGAAAGTTTACACAATGGTTTCCCATGACTAAATCATATTCCTTGTTAAAATGTTTCATTCTCTTTTACATACAATTAAAAAGAGTTGTATACAACTACTCGCGTGACTTGGTTTCGTGTCAATGTTTTGGAGCGTTACATTATAATAAAGCTGTTACTCTCGAGATTAAAACTCGCAAGTGGTAACAGCCAAGCGACATCCACAGTGACTTTAAGGGTAGCACCTAGGTATGTGTAAAATACAAAAACTATAGGGCAAACAGCTTTTGGGCATTTTTTATAAACAAAAATAACATTAAATGTGGAAATTGTTTAGGGTTTCGTTGATATTATAAAAAACATGAATTGATCACGATACTTCCAATGGGACATTTGTAGAGAACTAAACAACCTACACCATGGTTTTTTATAGACTCCGATCAGACCATTTTGCATCGAGAAAAGTCGGGGAAACGCTAAAAAATTACCATTTTTTCATAAATTCTTATACATTTGTTTTTAACGTATGAAAAATCTGTGGTATTTTCAATATATAATTATTTCTGGGTGGGGGAAAGGTATAAAAAATTGCTTAATATTTCGAAATATACATTTGTTTATTAGATGCAATCTTCTGTAACTAATGAATACAAATAACCGCCTACCTAATAATTAAGCCATGTAAATCAATAAAGTTTGATTGAAAAGAAATTCCATCATTCAGAGACATTGTTTTTAATCAATGGCTGTTTAATTATTCTTTACTCTAACAGTATGTAAATTATACATGTTGAATATTTAATAAATGAACGAACTCATTACTAACCAATCAAATAATCTGATGTTGTAATCCCTTTTAACTCTCACCCCATCCCTTCTACTCTTCAGTATAAATTCTGGTTAAATATATTTCATATAGTAAGGTATTATAAAACTCTTAACAATAAATCAAACTGCAAACATTTTTACAACAGCATTTTTTTTTAAATTGCTTACAATAAGCGTTTTAATTTATGATTAAAAGTAAATATATTTTGAATTTCTAAATTGATGTTGCTTAAATTATCGGTAACACTTCCTCAAATTTCATTGTATAACAGTATAAAATTTGCATTTTAAAATTGAGTCAAAAAAAAAACGTGAGACTGTGAGTGAGGCAAAACGAGACACCCATTAGCCTATAAAATATTTTCTAAACAAATCTTGTGTTGATTTTTTAGTGTTTGCACTTATGTTATTAAATTTTGCATTGCAATGATAGTTTGAAAATATATGCCATTACTCTTTTCGTTAATTCAGAATTTGTAATGTTTTATAGCTGAAAGTAAAATGGGGGAAAATATCCCAGTGTTTTTAACATTATCTCGATGCGAACGGAATACAATTTCTAAAAACTGTCTACGTTCCATTTTAACTTTGTGGGAAGCAAAACACTTGTATTAACTAAACAAACTCTGTAGTAATCAACGGTACAACTCGAAGAGGAAACAGAAAGTTATTCGAAGTGAACAATCAATTTGTGGAAACATTTTCAACAGTATAGACTCTTTCATTAAGGGTTTCAACAAATTACTTTTCTTAGGTTATGGGCGGGAACAATGAACACTTGTAGATTTGTGGAATTGGTTTTCTGTTCAGTGTTTGAAATACGATTTCTGCAAGATGTAGCGGCTTTGTGAACACTTTTATTGTCAGGCACCCATTAAAATGTAGTAAATGTTTAAAAATAAAACTGTTGTTTAAGTAAACCATAAATACAATCAAATCTAAATCCTCCTAACTTATGCACTTCTAAAACCCTCTTAATGCTAGTAGCACGTGAATTATTGCTATAGCATTTATTAGCGAATTTGCATATAATCTATTGCAGTGATTCTTATACTCAAGATTACAGCTCATGGTCCCCAGAACACGTTTTGGTGTCATTGAAAATTATATTTACATATATTTCGCACTCTAACGGCCGAATTTTACGTCCGATTTGGTCCAAATGTCATACACAAGTTGGTTTTCTAAGCGAGTTCGTTAGCCAAAATAACAAAAAAACGAAAGCACAATTTTTTACTTGAAGTAACAATTTTTTGAGATTTTTGTACTAGAATGAAACTTTTTTTGGATTTTATCTGGTTCCTCAAAATCGATGGAATTGTAAAATAACTTAAAAGTACCCGTTTAAAATCCACTTGCGGGATTTTACCGTGGGCGCATCTTTTGATCCCAGGCCCACGTCCAGAATGCAAACCTGCGGTTATCCAATGCGAGCGAAGCGAAGCATTCCAAAAGGTCTGCGAGCGGAACGAAGCAACGCGTGTGCCGGGGTTGGAGACTGAGTTGGAAACAAATTCCTTCAACTTACGTCAGCGGTTCAGATGCGTCATCGAATTATTATTTATTGAAACATCAAAAACTAAAGGTTTTTCTATTTATTTTGGTTCTTTATACAAGTTAATAGAAATAAACTCCGCAACAAAAATAATTCTATAGCACCCTCACTGAAGAAGTGAGACCGCCTTACTGCTCTTAGCATTATCCTTTTATTTTTAGCCATATCTCTATATAGCTAAAAATAAAAGGATAAAATATTCCACGGATCGAGCAGAGTTTGAACTCATTTTCATGGTCTCCGTTGTTTTAAATTTCACAGCTCTTCAACTGTCTCAAATATCATTCATGTCAGAACTGATTTTACCTTGAAGAACAGAAACAATCAAAGGTTTGGTAAGTAGGGTGGATGTTGCAATACAGGGACCGCATAATTGGCCGAAAACACCATGATAGACAATACGGTATTGACCACGTCGTTGGCTTGATGAAGAATCCTCAACCCAGGTCGTTCTCTCTTTTTACTCGTTTACGGAGAGTAGTTAGGGCCTCAAGGTAGTATTGCTGGGTCACAGTTTGACCTTTTGATACCCAATTTACGTACCTAGCCCTAGGAATGTCGAAAAAACTTTTAAATTTGATTTAACCATTCAAACTTTCTTCCGTCTCGATGAACTGAGGCTCTTCCAATGCATTGATTGGCTCTTATATTCCGGATCATTAGTAAAAAACTGCAATGATTCATTACATGTTATTACTTTTTCCTAGAGGTTACCATAATTTTTAATGGTTTTCCAAGTGTCAGCATAAATGTTCTTTTGAGAAAATATTCAAGTGTGAGATTTTAGGGAACCGTTTTTGAACCGTTCCTTATGGTTAATTTGTCATGTAAAATCTGCCGAACAGATTCTTTGTTAATTACTATGATCTCAGGAACTGCGTAAATGCTCAACCGATTGCCTTTTCGGGTCAAATCACAGATTTTTTTCAATCATCGTTGTTGTTTATCGTTGACGCACAAGTTCATTCTGAACGTGAGTTATCTTCAAACTTGTCTTGTCCCTCTTTGACCTTCACAAAACCCTGGTTGCGTGTTAAACATTCATCACTTGTTTTACAAAGAATGAGTTTTTGTTGTGAATTTTCTGAGTTTTACATTAGCACGTTGCTCTTTTAAAACGTTAAGCATTATTTCGACGGGCTGAGGATACGAACAAAGGCTGAGGCAGTTGACTCGGAGGTAGTAAAATGAGAGAGGATGTCACGTGACTGGGCTGGTTAGTTACCTTCAGTAGCAGCACGCGTAAACTTATGTACTGACTGGTGGTATTCTTAAAATTTATATTTATTTTCTATAGACGTTCAATACATCCTTGTGATTTAGAAGTCTTTAGATACAATTAAATTAATAACAAGTTATTAAACTGTGATCAGTATTGAAATCAGTGGTAGCGAAAATTGCGAATATTTCAGATAATATCTCTAATTTCTCCCAGACCAAAAGTACTACACTCCTAAAATTCTGAATGTATGTTTCACTTGGGTAACCAGGCTGAAAGTAAATCTAAGAATGTGATTTATAAGAAAGAACCCAGAGGAAAACTAACAGACAATGGTTAAACAAGTCAATTGCCTGTATACATTCATCTAAATACCAGAGGTGGGTGGGAACAAAGAACTTTGGTTCATCTCTCAGCCGTTTGTTTGACACACAACACGACTATTAATAATTCTTCTTTTCATCATATACAAAATGCCTGTCATTACCGCAGAAACTGTCCCTACTGCTCATGTGACAGGATGAAGATCACCGTTAGCACCACCACCCTACCTTAAACCAAGTGCTTCTGTCCTAATCAAATCTCTGGCTATACTAGTGCATTTATCCTAATTAATCGTCATGTCAGAGGATACAATAACCTGCATTTGCTTCTCCACGAGTGAATGGGGAGCCAGTGATGACGTGATTCCCTGTGGGCGTTATCGTTGGTGAGCGAAGCAAGTAGAAATGGAGAACTGTAGTCAAATTTAGAACAGTATTGTTGTTTTACTTCTCAGTTTTAAGCAACCATACTAACTTAGTTGCAGCACTTTAAAAATTTATGACTACATCGCTTTTTATGACTACGCCGCAGTCTAAGCTTTTAAAGGGAAAGATAAATTAAAAATAGAAGACATTTTTGGAATATACAAACTCGTTCTTGTATGCATATATCTATTAAGGTTTTTGTAAATAACAGTTTTAATTGTATAGCTAAAATTACCTGTTTAATTTCACTGGACTTTTCATCGAAAACCACCTCAACTGACCTCAACCTCCAATGTTTTTTTCTTTTGGTTTATAAAAATTACCTCTATTATTTTAGGACGAAATAGTGGAATTTTAGTTTAAACAACGTGGAATCCACACGGGTGTGTATTTTTAGATTTGTTTTCGTCACTTGATTTGATATTGTTCGTTATGCAATTTATTTTGAGATCTGTATTACTTTATCCTTATTTTTTTAAATCGATGGTGTAAATTTAGGATCTAGAAAGTAAAAATCAAACCAGTATATCTTTTAATGGAATGGAAAGTAATGGTCTTTTTTGGCTTAAACATACACCTAATGAAAAGGATAGTTTCAGCATATACATTTAAGGCTATTCCTTTTAGAATTAAAAACAACTACCGGCAATGCTTTACTATTGCTTGATTTTTAGTATATAAATATATAGGCCTATTAAAAATAGATTAAATTAAGAAACAAAATTAAATTTCGAACAACTCTCTTGTATTTTCTGTGGTTTACACGATCCCAATTTCCTACCAGTAGGAAATGTTGTCTTCTTATTGTTTGTGAAATTTTGTTTTTAAGTAATAATGTCACTAAATCTACAGAACTATAATATATACCATAAACATTAAACTGAACTCCTCCTAAACGGCTGTACCAATTTTGATGAAATTATGTATGTGTGTTTTAGTGGGTCCCTGGATGGTTTAGATTCACAATAGGAAGGGGTTGAGATGGGGTTGCTATCCCTATACAATAAATATAATTAATAAGTATATTAACTTACCGTCTGCAATGTTCTTGTATTATCGTCGTTTAAACGACTTCGGCTATTCAGCCATTTTCAAGTAGGTAGTTCAGGTTTCCCTTCGTCAATCACAAACACTTAACACATAGTTACATATAAAAAAACACAAAACATTTACACGCACTTAATAGCCGAAACGGCCGTCGTTTAAACGACGATAATACAAGAATATTGCAGACGATAAGTTAATATACTTATTAATATATATCAATATTCGGAATGACGATTAACGAACATTATAATAAATATAAATTTAACTAAGTTCCTTCAGGCTATAAAGCTAAAATTATGTAATATTTAATATTATTTTTAAGGGATATACAAAACTATTTTCAATTTGATTACTTAAGTCAAAAGGTTGAACTGGAATAACCACCCTTAAAATTAAATAATAATCCACTTATGTTTTCTATATTCTCAAAAAGTACTCAACTAATTTTACTAAAATTTCACAGTTTACACATTTTAGTACCAGGATTTTTTTAGAGAATATCGTCAATACAAACAGATTTAAATGGGGTAGCTACCACTATAGGCTACATTAAAAATAAATTGCAATAAATTCCTACAAACTATAAATGTAAAATGATTTAATATTATTCTTAATTGATATAAAAACAACATTTGCAATTCGATTACTTAAGTCAAAGGGATGAAATGGGATAACCACCCTTAAAGTTAAATCAAATAATAGCCAGGTCAACTAGTAAAAAATAAAAATGTTAAAGTGAGATTAATTAAGATAAAACACATGTGACATTCACGCAATAAAATATTTCTTTCATAAGGTTGGAAGTCAAAGAGGGCAAAACCCTAGTGATTGAGGATAAAGCAAATTACTTTTGGAACATCTTGAGAAAAATCCCTTTAATTTGACATCACAATCGTCATAATATTCTAAGAAATAAAAGCGTAGCTGGGAGCTCACAAAAACTTCCTAAATTTGTGACCCTCAAGGGCTGTGAGCCGGGGGAAGAATTCCACAAAATTATTTGTAAACAATCCACTTTTCTTATCAATGTAATTTAATCCGATATCTGTCCGACCTAAGCTACAAATTTTACAAGAAAACATCGCTTGAAGTAGAGTGTAATGATAATAAGAATAGAAAACCCAATTAAGAAGATTGAAGCTGCCGAAGGTGCACTTGTGTGACATTACTGTATTTGAAATCAATCTTCCTCCCCCTCTCATCGTAATCCAATCTTGTAGCCCCTGAGATACCTCACGTACCCAAGAACTGATTAGAGAGAACGTGAGTAGAGAAAGATTATTTGTCCTACACCAGAGTAAAACAAAATTGGTACTGATATTGAATATAATAATAAACATTTAGACTGACTTTGTCCCATTCCAAGATGGTAGTCCTAAAAGTACATCGAGAAACCATTAAATTTGTAAAACGATATCTTTCTGCGAATCCCTTCACAATTCTTCTTTGAACTAATATTGTAAATAAATATCGCATAACTCTGATCTTGTTACTTTTATTATATTTTCCTTCATATCGTGAGTACAAATTCAGAAAGAATTTTGAAGAAAAAGATTCACCGTTAGTTGTCAAAGCTGGTTCATATTTCATGTCTAGGGAATACAGAACCATAAGGTTGTCAGATGTCTCAGTAAATTGATTTAGCGTGTGTTACATAAATTATATAAGGAAGTTTCGAAGATTGAATTTCTATTCAGTATTATTGACAGTAAATGTGATAAAAGAAATATAAGATTAAAATAAAATAAGGTACATCTAAGATTATATCTGAAAAAGTATTGTGCTGTCTGGTATGCAGGTTGTTTTAAAACCCCGTCCCAAAATACCAGGCACTATCAAAACAAAGAAAAAATACCGTCCCACATCAAAACTAAGAAAAAATGTAACAAAATACGTCTAGATTCTAAATAGAATCTGAGTATAGATTTCTCCGCTACTGGTGTCGCACCGCTATATTTTGGCCAAAAATAAACTATGTTCGTCCGTGTAAACGCTATTGTGTTGTGTGTTGTGATATATTTGACTGTTTTTAAAATATCTTTGTGACGACTTCTATTGAAGTGCGGTCTGAAGATGAAACTATAGTGTTTCGAAACTACGGTCGCCTTCACAGGGTAGGTGAACAATACGAATACCTTATTATACATTAACATGTGGTTATACTACAGTAATTAAATTATATCTTTTGAATGGCGAACTGTACAGAATTACAATGTTTCATGGTCTTAGTGTTATAATATACGAAATTTACGGGAAATAATAACCTGATTTCCTTTACTGATATCAAAATAGTGGTAATTTCAATTCTTTAGTTAAACTTGGAATATCTGAAAAATAAAACAGGAACGTAAAAAGTATTCCAAAATATAAAAACTTAAAAAACATGGAAAAATCAGCCTACATGTAGAGCATTATTTGTTTTAAAATTTACTAACAATTATTATTTAAATTATAAATAATATATACCATATTTTTTATATTTTGAAGAAGGAAAGTGCTTTCATTTTTAGGAAAGAGTTAGAGTTCCGGTCGTTGTTTTGAAATGCTAGACATTTGATTACAGTTATAAATACAACATATTATTCAGTTTTAGGTGCTTTTGATTTTATATGACAATCAACCACTCGACTTAGCCATTATTCTTTTGTTTTCGATAGTTGGAAAACTTGTGATAAGTTTCCAAGTTGGAAATAGTTTGAAAGTTTACATAATTAGAAATGTTTGGTTAAATGTTGTTGTTGTTTTTTTTTTTTAAGAATAAACCCGCTCTGTGTGTTATAGTAAATAAACAACCCATATTTTGGCCTTTGTCTTAAAACAAGAGACAAAAGTTTTCTTCGAAATATTTACTTTGTATTCGAATTATTTGTACATGTGAAATTTCTTCTTATATCACCGACATCCACAAAATAAACCTTTTGCGTCACTGCGATTTGAAAAAAAAAATTCGCAATTGCCTCACCAAGCTTTCGCCGAATAACATCCGCCGGATATTAGGTGGTTTGATATGTGGAACGTTCACGCACGCCATTCAGTAAGCTCCAACACTTCAGCAAATATTTTTATTTCGTCAAACATTCGGAAATTTTTGCGCATTTTAGGCTTTAGAATTTTAAAATTTTTTCAAAGATTCACCTATGGTTGTTGAATTTACAACGTAATTCAAATTTTAAAATAATTGTTATATAAATGTTCTATTCTTCTATGGGAGGAGGTTTGATAGCTCAGTCAAAAGTATGGTGTCCAACACCTTGTTGCCCGTTAGACCTACAGGCTCAAAATAAGGAAGTAACGCAAAATGTAATGCATTATATTATTGAAAAACAGGGTTTGAAGCCCGATTGTCAAACTGTTTAACGTATAAAACTTTAGCAAGAATAATGAGACATGCGTTTTCCAAAAATGTTTTAGAATAAAACTGCAAAGCAAAATAACTTTTTTTTTGGTTCTGTAAATTTGCGATGTTAGCTCTTAGTGATGTATATGTGTTTATGAACAAATTAAATGTGAGATGACGTCAAATGTTCTAATCAGTTCACAGTAATTGTACATGAGGATTAATCGTAGTACCAGCATCAATTGCTTTACATCGTCACTACATTATATAGAAAATGCATTACATGAGCCCGGGGGGGGGGGGGGACAGTGGCAAAATGACGAAACAATTTGTTGTACTTGTTTATAGGTACATGGTATAGTTCCGATGTACAATTAAATTACTAAGTCGCCCGGTAAGTAGTTGTTCAGACGGTCAAATTAACTAGGTAAGATGATTGGCCCAATGGAATGAGCCAGAGAATCAATATACATTACATGGTGACATTTTTAGCGTGCGCCATGAGAAACCCTATGTTGCACTTAACTACCAAACGAACAAAAAGTAAAAAATTTACTTTATATTGATTGGGTGATTTTGATGAAATTTTAATACAGATTATATCTAAGTATAGGTTGTATCTACAGGTATATCCCTAACATTGTATTAGTTGTATTTGTATATCCTTAACATATCTAAATCAAAGTTCCTTCTTATAGCCCTTAGGTCTAATAGTGATTGTTCTTATATCGTATTCAATTTCATTCGTGAGGGAATACTTAAGTAAGCTCTGTAGCTGTAGTAACATTGATGGAGTTGACTCCTACAAATACTTGGATGTCTTGTTTGATAAACGATTAAATTGGTCGGCACATGTTGACTATTCGAGTCGTAAATTTAGAAAGTTAATCTATGTTTTTATAAATTTAAATACAATATTATACTTTCAAGAAATAAGACAGTTGTTCCTTGAATATTGCCAGTCT
Source organism: Philaenus spumarius (assembly GCA_018207615.1). Taxonomy (NCBI): domain Eukaryota; kingdom Metazoa; phylum Arthropoda; class Insecta; order Hemiptera; family Aphrophoridae; genus Philaenus; species Philaenus spumarius. Next base: position 236,127 of record JAGFPH010001233.1, on the reverse strand, counting down.
TTGCTTTTCATATGGATAATAGTTTGGGGATGCGCCTGAAAATCCATACTGGCTCTCTTAGATGTCATCCAGAGATCTGTTATGAAGATGGCGCTGGGTACACAAAAACTACATCCATCTGACGAGCTGTATGACTGTTTAAACGTATTTAATGTCAGACAACTTTTTTGTAAAATCTCTTTTAACTATTTTACATAAAAATTCAAATTCCACTTTTCTCATTTCGAGTCATTCGAATTTTACAAGGCATTCTCAAGAAATGGGTATAAGAACTGATAGGCTTTATAGATCTGCATCCATGACTAATTCATATTACGTATCAGAGATGATTTTCGGTAATATTTCAAAAAACTTGAGACTATTTCCAAATTATGAAGTTAAGGCCTATAAAAAGCAAGTTTCTTTATGGTTGAGGGAAGTAGGGAAGGATTATCGTGAATCCGTTATTTCTTCGTAGTATGTATAAATTTATAGTTGTGTCGCTCTTTTTACCTTTTTATTTTGTACCTCGCGTTCTACTTCTGTTGTTTTGTAAGGGTATTTTTGTGTGGGCGGTGCAGTGACGTTGTTGTTCTAGTGCTGATGTTATTTATAATTTTTGTAAATTTTTAAATTGTGTTTTTGCTTTTTTTCTTTCTCTTCTTTTTCCATAATAATTATTATTGTAAAGTTATGTTGTGCATGACTCCCGTGTCCACGCACAGGCCTTGTGCCTATGTGGTCACTAATCCTTAGATGATATTTTGTTTAATTAGTTTTATGTAAAATCTTATTTGAAAGCATTTGGCTGTAAAAAAAACTTCGTACCAAAAATGGGGTAAATAAGGTGTACTACACTATAAATAAGTATGGTGAACTATGGGGTAAATAAGGTATGGAGTGGTGGTTAAATTCGGTCATTTTATGGAGAGTTGAGTTAATGAATAACAGTAGTCACCTCTAGTGTTTATGTATTAAGACCTTCAAAATTAGGTGCAAGTGCTCATTTAAAAATGTTATTCAATATAGTAGGTACGTTTTTGTTATTTTAAAACTCCAGTTAAGCCCCATCCCTTTCTTAAGTTTGTCCTGGAGTTTATTAACATAAAATGGCTGTCTTCGAAATTATTAATTACTACATACACATAGACCGCCAAAATTGAGAGCAATTTTAATTCTGATCATTTTACTCTAATTTTGGCTATGCCATTATGAGATATGCTTTTATTTACTAGATCTACTTTTAATTATAACTTCACAAAAATCTGGCGGTCAGTAAAACCGTTTTTTTTTTCACTAAAATGAATGACATTGAGACGACGCACAGTGGGGTATTTGACCACAAAACCTGGCATATATTAAAAAAATGAAAGTGAAACGGGAATTCACTCATTATTAAATTAAGATAGTAAACATTCCAAAGAACAATAAACAACTACTGACCGGCCGTTAAACACATTATTTCCTTAGATAACGCATCAGTACAAGTCCAAATCAGTCGGTTAGCTAGAAGGTCGTGTTCTATAATGCCGTGTTATAGATTATTTTTCTCCCTTATTTAGTTCTATTTTGATTGATCCAGCATGGCAACATCAACCTCTAGTAATTATAAACAAAATACATTCGTAAAGTTTAAATATAATGGTTTGTAAATTTTGGTTAGTTTTGTAAAATATGTAACAAAAATATTGTGAATTTTGTATAGTTATGAAGCATTATGAGTGTTCCAAATGAGATCAAGCTGCAATTCTAATGTTAATGTAAAGGTTTTTCTTAAACTTTTTGGAATAACAATCAAATTTTGCACATATTTGCACCTTTATGGATATGTTTTTGTGAAACGCTGTAGGCCTATACCACTGCCAAAATAGGTCTATTAATAACCATCACAATTACCATACAATAAACAATTTATTACCATGTGGAATTACTATTAAGAATAAAACTTAGTTTAATGACAAAAAAATAAATTTTGATGGAAATAAGGGTTGTTAGTAGAAATACAGTTTTTTATATAAAGATATACTGTAATAGTTATTTCAGTGTACAAACGTGCAATGATTCCTTTTATAACTTTGGATTAAAATACATTTGAGAAAAATTCAAATAATTCATTAAGCTTTTTTCTTTTCAAAAATGGAACAATTGAAAATGTATTTTATTTGTGAAATGTTATTTTTATTATTAATGATTTAATTTAGAGATCTATACTTAGTTAACTTAAACGAATCATAAAGATAACATTAAGTTGTTATTTTCCAAATACAAATACATTTTTTCTCTACCAAATATAATATAGGGTTTGATTTTTCTAATTCTAAAACTTTTAAATTTGTTAACAAAAAATGAAAATATTATGCACCTAACACAAAATAGAAACTATTTTTTGTTGATTTTATCCTTTAACATAACGGACGTTATTCCATTTCCATTCTTATTCTAGGACGGACAGCATTCAACTGACAGATTACAATTTTAGTTCAACCTTTAACTATTGTATCTTTGAATGCTTAACAATTATGCTACAATTTAATTTGCTTAATTTAACCCTCTTTACTGGAAAATTAATAAATCTCAATTTTAAAATGTTAATTCAATATACAAGTTGTCTTTTTATTTATCTTTGACCTCTTTTATTCATTAGGCTTCCTCAAATCTAATACATTTAAAAAAACATAAAATGGTGCATTATGATTTGTAGTATTATGATGTAACTATTTTAACAATGAAGTTTTTTTCGTAAAGTTTTTCATCTTTTCTGTATAGATTTTGTTTTAGGTCTGTAAAATATCAATCTATACCAAAATTTGATTACCTACGGCGGAGTTTTGAATTTATGCCACGTTTTACGGTAAAATATCCCACTGTGCGACGGTTGTATAACAGAACGATAGTTCATTTGGTAAACTTGTGTTATGGTAGGTTGGTTCATATTTCAATCAACGAATGATTATACTAGAGTGCTTGGAGGGGACAGAGCTTTTGACTTTAGGCATGGGTTTGGGGTCGTTAGGAGGCAAACATCGTAATAGCCCCGACTCTAGGAGGTGAGCAAAGCGCTGAAGAAAACCGGAAGTCTTTAATTTATTATTGTTCCTACAGAAAGCTGACAAAGTTGTCTTTCATTTTAAACTCCCACAAAAAGTTTCTATCTTCAACCGTTCTCGAGCAATATAACATAAAGAAGCAAAACATCAAATGTATATAAAAATTTTAAAAATATAATACATTACATTAAATTAACTATGGTAATTACATTCTATATTAATGTAATGTGTTATATTGTTTATATTTTTATTTGTATTAGATGTATTATGCTTCATTGTGTTATATATTTTGTTAGTGAGTATATTGTGTTGTGATAACGTAGGCATTGGTTGGAGCCTACTAGTGTAATGTGGTCTTGTGCCACGCCCCTTGCAGTTTGTATAAATACGGGGCATGGAGCTTTGCTAGTTTAGTTGTAGTTTGGCTTTTGTAGCTTTATCACTGAGGATGGCGACTTTGTCGTTGAAACGCGTTTGATTTATTAAACGTATTTGTTGTGAGATTTTGTTTTATTGTTTTATTTCATCTATATTGTTCTCACAAGTCCAGCTAATTATTTACTTTCTTGTTTGTACTTGGTATATTTGAAGCTTTTACCATGGAGCACGCTGGACAAGTTCATCTCATTCCTTCCATAAAATTCTACCTTGAAAAATGTGCAGCCCATTTATGGTGCAGCCATTGAAGTCGGCCTTATCAAAAAGTCTACCTTCCAAATTTCAAGTCAAAAGACCCAATAAGGCTGCATATAGCTCGACGCAGACAGAAAAATACCGTGCTAGCTAACATTGTTAGTAGAACATTTAATTTAAGAACGTGCGTTCAAAATCCGTGGACAAATAACAATATCAGCTAACAAAATGAATGCACCATGAATGCAGGGGCAGTAAACTTCATAGACACAAATGTCCCTAGAGAAGTTGACGAACAATTTCCCTTGTACTATCGAAGACGGACGAATTTCAAATTAATTTGAAATACAAAGTGTGCGCGTCTCGTTGAAAGTGAAGTTAATTGGGGGAGGTTGAAGGTAAACGAGGATGAGCTAAATTTTCAAGTGGAGGTTAAAAATGGAAGTGGTAGCTTGACCCAATAAAGGTATAGCTTTACAGGTGTTCATAAGGCCCTTTTACCCCCCCCCCCCCCATTTTTACACTACGTACACTAAAGTACAACAGAACACTATGTAATATAAAATAATCGTCGTATACTCCCATACAATTTAGGTAAGAGGGAGAAAACATTTTAAAAACATGGAAATTATACAAATAAATGGACCCACTTTGCTGCGGGGTAATTTATGGTATGGATTTTTTTAAAGGAGGTGCTAAATGAAGTTTTAGCGAAATTATGCTTGTGTAAATTTGGAAGGGGCAGCTAGCTTTATAGAAATGAAGGCTTACCGTTTATTCTCGATTTTTCAAGTGGAGGTCAAATATTTTTCTGTGTCTACATTGGGATTAGATACCTATAATTGAACCCCAATTGCTGTTAGTATTGTTATTGCTATTATTTGTTATTTATTTATTTATTTTTTTCAGGGAGGAAGTAAATGAGATTGACTCGCCTTTATCTTCTGCAAACAATAAGTTATTGTGCAGTTATTAGAATTACCTATCTAGAATGAAATGTGCTAATTACCAGATCCATCAAGTGTGAATCTCACGCGATACACGTTGTAGCCATTATGTGCGATATTCCATCAACAGTTGAAGTCATTTCAGTACAAAACGCAGAATTAACACCGTAATGCACATCCCGAAATGAAATTAAGTAGCCTATTACAAGTAAATCCGTTTTAAATTTAAAACTTTTGAAGTCAATTTAATCAACTTCGCTTGATTTGGTTACAGTTTGTTTTACAAAAAAGATTAGAGGGGGTAATAGGAGAGTATGACGGAAAATAGCGTTTTCAGGACATAGGTGATTTTCAGAAACGGATAACTGGAGAACGGTTGGAAATAGAGACTTTTTGTGGGAGTAGAAAATGTAGGATATTTTGTCAGCTTTCAAAAAGGTAAGAGTATTTTTGTATGCAGTGCCTTCTTTTAAGTTATAAATGAAAACCAAATGTCAAAATTAAAAACCTTCCGGGAGCCCTCCTGGCTTGATTCACCTGCTAGGGAAACGTTTAGTATGTTTACCTTCTAACGACCCCAAACCCATCCCTGAAGTCAAAACTTCGGCCCCTCCATGCATTTTACAAGCCTTTTAAAGAATTCGTTAACTGAACTATCAAACGATTTGACTCAGATATCGTATTTTTGAATCTGGTTCTCAAGTTGAATTTCTTCTTTTTTTTTACTCTTTATATCCTTTGTTTTGCATAAGTCGACGTTAGACTTAAACAACATAAAGTACGGTCATTTTATGAAAGTAATTTTATAAGGAATATAACCAATACTATCAAAGTAGCACAGGGCAGCTGAGCATAGCATGATAACATATTTTATAGTGTTATTCTGTAGTGAGGCACTTAAGATCCCAAGTCCCTTATTATTATTCGTTACCCCGTTTTATCCGCCCACATAAAAGCTAATCTAACCCTTTTAACAGAGCTTATGAAAGTATACCATTATGCAAATTAGAAATGTGTCGGAGATTAAGGGAGTTTATTTTGTACAGACATTTCTTTATTATCATATAGCGAATAGTTTTCCGTGCCTTGTAAGTGCAGTTGGATAACAGTTTGTTAATACTCGTAATATTTTTATTTGTAGGCCAATTTTCTTCTTTTTATTGTTGTTGTTAAATGTTTTTTCTACCATTTACATGATAATGGTGCAGGGTAAATCCAGCATAATTAATTAATAATTCACAGACGAATTCTTCTAGGTAACAAAGTATAACCGACAACACATATGGTTTTTATAGTGAGCAAACGAATAAGTTTAGACGCTCGATTTTAACTGCAACTACTTACTGCAACTTACTATTTCAAACTTAAACAATCTTTATTTTCAGAAGATTGCTAATTATACACCCTTTTCAAATAATGTTAAACTTGGACACTTTTCAAAAGTTTTCTGACATAATACTATATAAATTTAGGAAATTTAAAAATCCTACATATAACCTTTCTAAAGGCGACCATGTTTTGATTTAAAGGCCACAAAAGAAAATAAATGAATTTACATTAGTTATTATGTTCTTGAAACATAGAAATCCTAATCCATAAATAATGGTTGGCATGTGGGTTTAAAACAGTAATGATCTTTATGTTGGCAAACGTTTTCCAGTTATTAGTATCATTTTAAGTAATATATTACCCTGATTCCAGTTCCAACGATAAAACATGGGCTATTTAAATTCTCAAAGAATAATTAAATCTAAATTTATATGTAATTTTACCCGACAAAATTAATCGAAATTAGTTCACAAAGAAAACTTGTGAAAAACACAAAAAACTTGGTGTCTAAATCCGATACTTTTGAAATTTATCTTATCTTTCTTAACTAATGGTCATCATACAAATTACATTTTATATAAAAATCTGTTGTAATTTGTTTACATTATATAAAAATGTATTTCTTAGAAAATTATAACATTTGACATAAATGTATTATTTAAAAACAATGGCGTCCAAATATATTTTAATTTTAATTAATTCTGAAGTTCAATAAATAATTTAAACGTTATTTTCCTATTTGAATAAAATGATGGAAAAGTAAAATAGCTATGTCCTTTTAATCACACGTTTCTTTACTAAAACATCTAATTACAACTATCAATTTTAATAATTAAACCACTTTCAGTTTATGTTTACAACTTCTAGGTTAAAGTTTGTGTCAATGCTATAAGGAAAGGTATAAATATAGTCATGATAATAATACAGCCGATTAGATTCAATAATTCAACACATAATCTAGCCAGTATACAATTTAAAAGTTATGTTTACAACTATGTTCAAAAGCCTTATAATTCATTCAAATGTGTATTTAAATAACTTATAAATAAAAATATTGAGATTGACTTGTTAGAAGATATACTTGAAAGAATAAAGACTGAACACAGAATCTCACAACTGATATGTTTGTTACTCAAACGCATTGTCGTAATCTTCTGTGGTGAACTAGCTACAATAAACCAACTATAACTAACCTAACATTGTTTCACACTAAACAAAATTACTAAACTAATATTAATATCTAACAAAAGATTACATACATTAATTTTGTATATGTTCTAATTCATTATTTACAATAATTAGCTATGGTATTTGTTAATATAAAAAGTTAACATAAATACCTTAATTCCTTGTACTGCTCGCAGTCCTATTGTGATCACTCTTTATTCGGTGACGTTTGTTTCGCCTATTTTTTAAGCAATTTTCAAAACCGTTTATAAAAATTTTAAAATGATTTGCATTTGTTTAATGCGCGTCAGAAAACATAAATTACACATAAACACTCCACAAACATTAATAAAAAAACACAAACACACGTAATGGCGCGAAACGCAAGGAATTAAGGTATTTATGTAAATACACCCAGTACAGTAAGACAAAAAACTAAATAAAAAGTTTACCAAGCATCTATTGTGTTGAGTTTTGTTACATTTGTAGGAAATATAGAGTTTTCTATTTTAAAATGGTGATTTTCATCTAAACAATGTTTAGTCGTAGGAGATTTATCAGGACTTTTGTATTTTGTGAGAAAGTTGTTCTTAAGCTCACGTCTTCGTTCTTCTTTTGGTTTGGCCTGTAAAATATATTCGGTCGCGATCAAACATATCGTGAAATTCTTCGTTTAAGTCTTAATCATTATGGTCTAATTTAATTTTTTGAACTGAGCTCAGGACCTCAGTTTGCAACCAATGAGTTTCCAAAACTATCTTTAAATAAACCCTTTTTATTATATTGAAAAAATTAAGTATGGCAGTTTCCTCTTTAAGGCTCTTCTTTACCTTGAAGGAAACTCCCGAGTGTGCCGTATGATTTCAATACGAAAAGTCTGACTAAAGCCGCAAAATCGTTGAAACATGCATTCGTAATAACGTGTTTCGGATTCTATTTATAAATTAATAATCTGGGAAACTACTTTAAGTTATAAAGAAGGCTTTATATTTTTTACGTGTTAGCTTAAAATATGGAAATTATTGCTTAAAACTCCCAAAAAAATGCGTTAAAAGTAATAGATTTTTGCTCAGTTAAACTGTTGGTTAAAATGAATTGCCGTCGATTTCTTTCAATTGTGAGATATAAGACACAAAACCTTTAAGAACAATTTAAGATGTTTCACAACTTTTTAGGTTGAAAAACGGCGTCCGAAACACGATAGTACGAAGTGCATATTTTTACTGTTTTACGCAAGGTATAGAAGACCCTTAAACACCTTATATTGAGTAATATTAGTTTTCAGATTACTTAGATTGGCATTTGCCATAGAATTACGTAACTAGTAACCGTTCCACCCCTCCTTCATCACCTCACCTATGCAATTCCAATATCCTGTGGTGATGTGAAACCTAATAATCTGTCATGTTCAATTATAAGTACAACGTTTGACAGTGATTTAATTTTACATCAACTAAGCTGTTACAAACTGCATAATCATATACTCTGATCCCTACATACAGAATGATGTAACGTTCCAGACCAATTTAATAACTTGAAACCCGATAAAGGAAAACAAATTGTACTTTGTAACTTTTCTCGTGATAAAAACTGCTATTGGTGTATGAGCTATTATCAACTCCTCTCCCAAAATGTTCTTGTTGGCAGCTAAATATTTTTAAATGTATTCCTTCAAATTTCTGTTTTATACTCCTACTTTATTCAAATGAGAAAATAACTCCTTCAAAATTACTGATTTTAACAAACTACTGAATTAATAAAAACAATTATACTCTGCTTAACACTCTAACTGGAACAGTAACAAATTTAATGCAATACTATATGTGCTGTTTGTTTGTTTTTGTTTTTTTGTTTTTTTTTTTACTGTAATTTAAACCATTTTTGGAGTTAATATCTTGTAGACTGAGGTCTTTTCAGTGTGACCAGAACCTCTTCTGCTCAAATAGTTCCGCTAGTAATTTTCGGTAACAACATCTTAATGGATAAGATGTACCTAAATAAGGTTGTTGAGCTGTTGGGGTGCCTATAGCTCAAGATGTTGGAGATAATTTCTCATACTGGGGGGGGGGGGGTATTACCCAAAAGTAACCGGAATTGCGCTGCCGTGGGCGGGGCTTATTTAGTACTCATTCCTGCCGCTAGGCAAGTATAGAGCAGCTCTCGTCGCCAGTTCAGTGAGATAGTGCAACAGCGAGTAAGTTGTAGCCTGTGCACTCATCAGAGCTAAATCCAGTTCAAAACCTAGTGGTCTTCTGAAGAGGGAAGTCAGGGTTCGTAGAGTTGCCCTCGTCAGTTTTGAGGAGCTTTAACAGGCTTTTAATGAAGCATGGGATCGTATTCGACGGAAAGTATTATTAGATCTTATAAACAGTTTGTCCAGATGGTTCCAAGAGGTATTTAGCAAAGAGGAGGCCCTACTCTCTACTAAAAACTACAAGGATATTCAAGAAAATATATTTTTAATTGTCTTTGATTTTCAATGTTTTAGTTTTGTAAAAACATGAAATTTATTTTGTTTTAACCCTTTTTTAATAAAGTTGTGTCAATTTATCTTTGAACTTTGTTTTTATCTTTTGCATTCATTCTACTAAGAATGAGACATACTCTAGAAACAAAACACAACCAATGAACTGAACAAAGAATGTAGGGAATTCGCCAAAATTGCATCTGCCCCACTTCGAGAGTTGAGCGTTACATATTCGTCACCATTTTGAGTTAAGGAATGCCTTACTGCCAAATCGTATCTTTCGGTGTATTGAAGTTTTTAGTAGCTAGAGAACTATACAGAGGACAGCAAAACTGATTGTTATCGTAGTAAGGATATATTTTCACAGTAAAGAATTAATGCCAAATATTATTTTACAAATCGGTTCGAAAAACAAAGTATCGTTGACCATCTTATACGTAACTTTCAGATATCTTATGTAGCCTATAAGAAATAAAGTGTTCACTGGCAGAAGATTTTTTTCAAATTACCTCAGATAAATTATGTGTCTTGATTTAGACATTTCATGTTTTATGAGTGTAGTTGTATCTGGAAGATAATTGAAATGCCATATCTAGCTTAGTAGGAACTTTAACCTATAATCCATTATTTCTTGTGCAATATAAATTAGCATAGAACGAGATATTGCAGGTCGAGCTCCACTGCGTACATTTGTTGCAGTAACTTTATACAGAGAGAGAGAAGGGAGATATTGATTTATTCATCCCTCTCTTAGTCGGAAGCTGACTTTTATACTTATATTAGACTTGATAAACAGGAGAGGCTTAAAGCAGTAATTATAACATGGAAGTTTATATTCACTATATTATCTACACCAAGTTTTATGCAAACAATAGTAATTAAAACTTCTGTTTGGCATTAAAGCCTTTCCAAGATTAATTAAGATCAGGTACAAACAAGATTTGTTTATCCACTTTAAAAGTAATTCTTGGAAATATTTAAAATGACTAATAAAAATGTGAGGAATGTGTACTTTTTGTTGGTTTGTAAAATAGGCTTCTTAAATAAAGAGCATTTAAATTTTAAAAACATAAAACTATATTCTTTAAAAATTGTTCAATTAAAACTTTCCTCTAAAAATCGATGCAATAAAGATTCCGGCTATGACTAACAAAATTACTTGTTAGGCTTACCAAATTTCGAATTTTATGTAACCGGTAAAATTCTATTTAATTTTTACATTTTCAGTGTATTAAATGAGGGGTTTCAAAGAGTTTCGCCATCTGCGGTATTTTAATTACGACCAACAAATTTTGAAAGAATGACTATAAACACAAATTTTTTATGTACATCGAGCCGATTTTCTTTTCTCACAATTCAACATGTTTATGGTATTTTACTTGAGATAACAATAAGTTACCTTATTTGTAGATTCCATCACGTGACAGGTACGGTGCCCATTTTACGTATCGCGTAATGTTTTGCATTGTTCGTGTGTATTGGTGTGATTTTTATTAATTGTATTTATATATCCACCACCCCAATAGAGATGAAAACTCTGATGATAAAGTAATTACTGTACTCCGAAACGTGTAAGTGGTGAAATTCCAATGACGTCACGCATAAGGTAACTTTTTGTTATTTCATACATTAGTGATTTGATACTGAAACAAATATTTTTTATTTGAGGGTTTATTAATTGTATGTTGCCATGCATATTTTGAAGTTTGGGTTAGCGGATGGGTTACAACTGTTTCCAAAAGTTCTATAAATAGTATATACATTTCCGTAACCGAAATCTATCTTTATCTTGTAAGTATTGAGCGTAGTAACGAAGGTAAATTAAATGTGTTAACCCTTCATTGTCCCATGGCGTACCCTGTACGTCTATTGTTTGTTTACTTTTAAATACAGTACAGTGATGATATTAGCAAAGCCTAAAGCCAAAGACCATGTAACTAGTCATATCTTGTCAAATTGGATACAGGCTAAACACTGTTTGCTGTTTTTTTGCCAACCTACTCTCCTTTATTAACATAGACTCCACAGACAGTTTTTTAACTAACTATTCTTTGTTTGTGTTCCCGAAAAGTGTTTAGTGTTAAAGTTTTACCTTAGTATTTGAAAGTAAAAGTAAGTTTGTTTGGTGTTTATTTCATAATGTAATTTTTGTATAGATTCATTGATCATCCTTAGAATCACTTATTAATCAAATAACATACCTTTTGTTTAGTCAATAGCAGTCTACATTTTTAGTTTAATGGCTGCACGTTTCGGTGCCACATGGATCATCATCAGGCGCGCTAACGACACTAACATATTATTGTTCACATATCACACTTTAACACTAACATTCGTACGAAAATCGCTCTCTTTAATTATAAACGTAAACAGTGGTTTTTGTCCAGTACTATAATAGTGTATTGGGGTTATTAGCAAACCTGACGATGCTGATTGTGGCAGCAAAACATGCAGCCACTAAACTCAAAAAGTAGACAACTAAACAACGTCATGTTATTTGTTCGATATGTATTTCAAATGAGTTTTAGATCTATCTTGTGTTTCAATACTTGAGCATGTAGACTGTTAACTTTGAAAGTGTCGGTCGGTAACAAGTTTTTCCCTTTTAGTGTATTTAAATTACTTCTGTGTTTAGTACTTTCCACCTCCAAACAGTTTTAAATCTCTGTTTAAAAAAATGTCTTTATTAAAAAGTTTGTTTGTAAAATTGTATAAATTATACAATTAATATAAATTATATTATAAATTATATAAATAATTATAAATTATATAAATAATGACAATTAATATAAAAAAACAAATTCGAAATTTGATATTTTTACCTATTTGGAGTTAAAATAAGTTACCCCTTGTCCTCCTCCTACAACCCCCATCTTAAATATTTGTAACGGACACATATGATTTGTGTTGCATCAAATTAGAAACACCCATTTAGATTATTTTCATCAAAGGGGTAACATATTGTTCATAGGTAATATTGTATGTAAATTGTACTCATAGCTGTGAAATACACATCAAAACTTGATTTGTAATATTTATGTTAGTTCGAGAGGTTAACTGGAAAAGGGGATTTTTAGTGTTTATTGGCGCGTAGCTGATATTAATAAGTAGGCCTAAAAGGAAAACATAGATCGATTTGAACGAACTGGATGAGTGTTTTCGGGCAATGGAATTCGGATTTGAAATGTTTTTTTTTTTCAATTGTAGGCTCAATATTCACTCGATATGGCTTTCATTTATTCAATCACATCTTCGTTCGAAGCCGCCTGCTAGTTGTTTATCAAAATTGAAGTTTAATTAGCAAAACAATAATTTAATTATAATTTAGATTAACTGAAATCCGAGTCAAGCTATTCGTTATTGTCCAGATATAAACCACTCGCTTAGTCGTACGTTATCAAACTAGACATTTCTGCTATCTAACTCGTTAAAATTAATTAACATCCTTTCTGTTTTTATTAATTTGACCAAGATAACATTGGTTGGGGTCACTTTCAAACTAAATCTACATCATGTTTCATTACTCTCGACAAGAATGTATAACTCTTACAATGCTGGGATCCGCTCTATAAAGTCACTTCCTCCATGATAATAACTCATTGAGGATATCTGAGAGGGAATTATTTAGGGTGAGGCATTGGATCGAGGCCAGGTAATGTAGCAATATTTCCTGACAAAGCCTTGATATTGTCCGCTGCCAAAGTTTACTTATGGTTCAATATTTATACAAAAGGTGTAAAATCATGTAAGCTTATAGTCCATCAAACCGGTACTTTTTATCTGCATAAATCTTGAAAACAAATGATTGCTGAGGAAGTGTATAACGGAAAATTATCATATTAATCAAACTTTAAAATTCTTCTCTGTGTATGAAATAAACAACTTCTACAGGTTTATTCTGTAATTCGCCGACATAATTCAGTGCGTGGTAAACATATGTCCGGAAAAGCTTCTTCTGCCATTTATTCGCCATTTTGTTTTATACTAAATTATTTATAGTTTTAGAACGGCTGAACCGATTAAGTTGAAATTGTGTACGTTGCTCACTCATGTAAATACCTATATTGAAAAACATAATCAACCTGTTCCAATAATCCGTCAAAAATGGCAGCCATTTAAAATTAGTATAAATCAAACACCTTTTATTTTTACAGAAAACGCCAAGATTTCATATTTTTTATCGATAAACATAACTGTCAAAACTATTAATTAATAGGCCAGGCAGCAGGGAGTTAAAGTTAAAGTTACCTGGAAAAAATGCTGGAGAGGTGAAACTTGGTAATATAGTACATTTTTACATCCTAAAAAACATACTATATGGTTACATAAACTTAATATGGTTTTTAGGATGTCAAAATGTACTATATAACAAGTTCCATCTCTCCCGCAGTACCTGTTGCATGGGCTGTAAACCGCGGCCATTAGTTTGACTTTTCAACACCCGTAAGAAAAAATCGTAGGCAATAATTAATTTGCAGTTAATTAATTTGACGCTGTTTTATTGGTACCTTTTGTTCGATAGGTCGGCAATTATACCATTCGATAGTAAACTAAACAGGCCACAAGAATTTACTCATGATGTTTTTTTATTAACAAAATATAGGTTTTTTTAATTATTTTCACTTAAAAGTTTTAATTGAACGCCATTTTTAAACAGATTACTGGATCAAGTTGACTATTTTTTTTTCCATTTAGGCCTTTACATTTATAAGTAACGTGCAAAACTGCAACTCAATCGGTTCTATAAATATAAATTATTTAGTAAAAACTAAATGGCGGTTAGCCGTTCTGGGCAATTTTTAATCAGGAAGTTTTTCTTTATTTTAACCCCTCCTGAATTGTCCAGCGCATTCCAAAATCACAATCTTTAAACCTACTGTGATTTAATTCAATACACACAAATAAAAATCTTATGTTAGATGACATTTTTCTTGCTTACAAATTGTAGTCGAACCTCAATCAATTTTTATATAATTTGATAAGCTTGATTTTTGTCCTGTATATAACCTACATTTTCACATAACCATAATCACTAACAAGTTACTACGACAACAAACTATTTCATATTTCACTTGAGTTCCGCGTATTTCGAACTTTGACATTTCTCTAGTAAACTTCCGCTACTAGGATTTGAAATAAATCCGTTTACAATAACCAATAAAGTACGTTTATATTTATCCTTCTGCCAAAGGCTTTAATTATAACGAACGGAACACAAATCCTCTCTTAGAAACAATCTGAAGTGTTGCTCAACTCAATTAGTCTGTTCAAAGTGTGTAATTTAGAGATTTGCAATTGGCTGAAGCGTTGGTCTAAATCAATTTGTGCTCAAAGAAGCGTTCAAAGCATCTGTTTCAAGATTTTAACACGTTCACTGCTGCGCAAATTTCGTATTTCCTATGCTAGGAGCTGACCTTTAATTTTTTATATTTATAGTCTAAATGAGTAGAAATTTTTATTTTTTTTTATTTTTGAATCTTTCAACGTAATAATCACTAATATTTTAAAGCGGACGCACACAGGCTTAAAATTGGCGTGCGAAAATTATCTGTGTGTTGAAAACTCTCTCAACACGGGAGTTGGCGTGCGAAGCACGTAATACACTGTGTATTGAAAATACTCCCAATACGGGTGTTTGCGTGTGAAGCACGTAATGCACTGTGCGTCGGCCGCTTCTGTTAGTGTTCAGTGTCAAGCTCACATGACAAAGTTTATTGCGGCGTTAGTTTTGAATATTATTAAATATATACTATCGGTACTGCCTTGCGTAAAACAAGGTTCAAGACCATTGACCTAAGAACTAACAAGTGTCTGTTACGTTTTTAACATTATTTAAACAACTAGTAAGCCCCCGTGAAAAATCACCGGCAGTTAGCTACCTACACATAAGAGAAACATCATTTAAATACAACAAACTTTATTTACGCCTACCCAACTATACTGTGTGTATTTTTAAATCAGTAAATGTGCATAATTTTATAAGTATTATATTATAGTGTAATACCTTTTCAGTGACATCAAACCTAATGTGCTTACTTTTGGTTAGTAGGTATTATCTATATTATCTATAAGTAGGTATAATACCTATTTGTAGCTATTATCAAACTGTTATACCGGGTATCCCATAAAGGTCCCCCACCCCTTTTTAGTTTTTGAACAACTGTAAATTTTCAAAAAATCTTTGGTAAATGTTACTAACATAAGTCAAAGTACTTCTTTATGTGGTTTAGGGTCTCAACCCTCACCCCTAAATAGGGGTTGCTGGGGTAGTTTCTTATTTTTGAATAGCAACCCCTAGCAAGTTGCATATCATTTTAAAGAGTGTAAAAAAGGAAAATAAATACCGCAAACTAGACCTCTCTATGACTTCTTAAACTAAAGTTATGGTAAAAAATGTATCACCGTAATTAGATTGTTAAACTATTCCCCACTAAAAATAACAGTGTACGACTTAAGCTAAGGACACTGAAAATATTTCCTGACAACGGTCACTTTAGAGCTTAGTTGTTAAATTTTAGAGTTTGTTGCCGGGTTAAACGAACCAATTATTATACATAACTTAACTATTATTCTTCATCCGATTGTGTTTACAACACTACACTAACCGATAGGAAATCAAAAGGACTATAAAAAAGGTGTCTTGACATTTCTCGTTAAAGTGTACGGTTTTTGAGTTAATTAGGTTTGAAATTTTCAAACAGCCGCCGTTTTGAAACGCATAATTCGATAGTATAGATTTTTTTTTTGAGATCATGAAGGTTAAGCTTCATGCCAAGTTTGAACTCAATCAGTCAAACCGTTCTCTAGGTATAATTTATTTTGTACAAAAAACAAAATGGCGGATATCTGGGAAACGAAGAGTTTTCGGGCCTATGTTTATATGAACGTTTTTTTCTTATTTTGACCCATAGAACCATTCCCTGAAGTTTGATCCCGTAATTACTGGACACCTGTATACAAAAACAATACATTATAAATAGAATTATCTGCACCTAATTTAATTATCAAACTAACTTGCTACAACATTATAAAAATATGTATTTTGAAATGTATAGTGAAACAGCCACTATGTATTTATCATCTCACTTATTTTCACAATATTATCCTTAAAATGAAACCTTAAAACTGATAAAATTAAGCTATAAATAATGATTGACCGAGCGAAGCGAGGTCTCCGTTTTAGCTCGACCGTTCTGCATTTCGTCTGTGTGTATATCTGTCCATCTGTCTCAAGATTACGGCCAAACGCCTTGACCGATTGTCATGATTTTTTGCATGAATGTTCCTTATTCCTTGTTCCTTATATATATGTGTTTTTTTCCATTTTTCATTTTTAAGCCCTTTAAAATAAAAATGGCGGCCGCACCGTTTCTTCAGTGTAAGCTTTTTTCCAAAGCCAGTTTGTGGCTTAACCGTAAGTTGAATTTAAAAAATAAATGAAAAAACTAATTTAGCGGTAGCAAATTTGATGTTCTACAAAATTGTATTCTTGATATTTTCCGTATCTCTAACGGTAAGCTCACAAAATAGCCGCAAACTTACAATTTGTTAAAAATCGTTCAAGTTTTTTTTATATTTTAACCATGTTTTTATACGTTTATTCTTTAGATACTGTATATTCATAAAACCTTTTAATTTTATGAAGACTGAGAGAGAGAGAGATAGAGAGAGCACTACCTGTTGTCTTGCTCTTTCCTGCGCTACGTCATTATGGCCGCTGTGAATGTGAGTGAGTTGTGGTTACTTCCTTACTGGCACGCTATTTTTAACCTAAGCTCGAACCCACATTTGTTATTTCAACGAGCGAGGTCTACTGTTCACAGAACTACTAGTATTTAAAAAGTTGGTAAACAATCATTAAGCTGAAATTCTTATAGCCAGTTATGTACTTTTTTTTACCTGATAATGTAATTTCTTCAACACATTATTTACAGTGTTAACAGTGCCACAAATAAATCAAGTGCAGTCAATACTGAGATGTGACGCCTTGTGGTTGGGTACTTTAATGCCGCGTTACAATCACATTAAACAATCCAAACATTTCAAGAGGAAGACCGATCAAAGAAAATTGTGGTCACATTATAACTGTAATTGATGGTCTTCGTAAGGAAACTAATATATTATTAGATGGACAGTAAAGAATATTATTTTACTTAAACACAAACAACTTGGGTAAACTCAAAGAGACCAACTCACTACATAATATAACGAACTATTTGAACTAATGTCAATATATATTCAAAACTGTTCCATATAATATAAATGTAGCATACACTTTAATAAGTTTATTGTGTTACATGGATTCAATCCTTTAATAGAATTAGTTCAGTTTCAATAGCAGAAATACTCAGTTATAATCTAATACAACTACACAGTAAACTAACTTATAAATTACCGTATCCTACTGATGAGACTGCTAAATAGGTCTTTACGTTTATAACTTCTGCTAATTTTACGCGTTCATCGAGGGGACTGAAGTTTGTGGTCATTTTTAGTTCTTTTATTATAATGTAGAGTTAATTTTAAGTTGTATTGTATGCTATTTACTTTTTATATATTGCGTTTATATTTTTCTATAGTCTGATTCTTTTTCCGTCATTTTACTTTCTCGATATACTATAAAGTATAGTGATCGCAAAAAAAAAATCGATGTTGAGATTTTTGTGGAAATATCCGTTCTGGTACCTCCTGAGTCCAAAAATATGTTTTTTACAAAATGTCTGTATGCGTACAGAGCTAGAGGGAAAACTATTCTATCGATTTCAAACAAATTTGTACCAAAGATGTCAATTAGGCCTGTATAGATGCACGAAAAAATGTTTTGAAACATTTTGAAAAGTAACCCTCTTTTTGACCAAAAAACACCCGAAAAATCAGTTAAAAAACAGCTCTTATGATTTTGATGAAATTTGGCTTATCTGTAGCCCATAATGTACCCTACCTTATGAAAAAAAAACACATCTTCCTAAAAATTCTCGGTTAGCTATAATAATTATAATAACTGATTTTTGGGGGATTTTGTCCAAAAAGGGAGTTGTTTTTAATTTTTGTTCAAAACTTATTTCGTGCATCTAATTGCATGTTTGGTGCAAATTTGTTCTAAATCAATCGAATAAATTTCTCTCAGATAGTAATAATAATATTTATTAGTTACTCTCCTACTTTAAGTTATTAATGTATCCCCTCTCCTACTTTAATACAATAATTGTAATTCACAATAATTCAAAAGACACAGTGAATATGTTTAATAATTTAAACATGTTTGTGAGAAAGTATGTGCCAGTTTCTGATACCGTTAATTTGTTTATCATTTATGTTTTCTTTTTACAGCTTAGGTCATGTTGTTTATATTTTTTTTTTTTTATGTACCTAGCTAAAATTTTTGAGAGACTGTAAAAATGTATTTATTTTGTTGATGGTTACAACTTTTGGGGCTTTAAATTTTTGTATAATTTCAGTTTATGTGCACTACAATGTTTAAAGTAGTTTTAATATAAATATTTTGTTTCTAAATCTGCAAGTCACAAACTGGTGTTCTATGAATTGAAGACTCCTGGTTCAATTGGTTATGTCCATATACGTTCGAGTCACACTTCTCTGGTTTATATATTTTAAACGTTTTAAAAAATGCATAAAAATTACAACAAAATATTGTAGAAAAGTGTATTGTATATGGTTTGTCGGTTGTAAATATTAGCTTAAATAATTACTTAATAATAACAATGAGTTTCAAATATAGGAAAAAACTAGTATAAATTTGTATTGTCTATTTAGGAAATACTGAACAATTTGCATATACTTTTGTTTAAGTAGAACCCATTTGAAATAACATTAACGATGCCATAAAGGAAAACGAGTTCACTTTGCCTGAACATATGTGGCTAAACGATAGCTATTACTTCTTACAAAGGGTTGATGATGACCTGTTAATAGGCACTTTAATATCCCGTCCTGTTTTGTAATTGATGAAATGATTGCTGCATCTCTCTGGCTGATCACTGTGTCAATGTTAAGTTATTTAAGGAAGGCTTGCGTGCTTCGCATGTAAATTTGGGTGCTCGCTTCGCTTAGAATGATTGCAGTTTTAAAGTAGAACTACAATTTAGTTACAATGGTGTCTCTCTATTATATAAAACATCCGGTCATTCACGCAAAAACTCTGTCAGGATCCCAGGCCACCTTACCCAAATCGAAGTGTCTCTGTATGAGCTAACAATAGTCTGTTTGCACTTACTTCACCACTAGTCGACGTGAGCGAAGCAGAACATATAAACAGAAAACAACTATAAACAATAAATACCTGTAGGGGATTTAATTCAGTTCATTAATTTAAAAACAAGAGTTCTTTGGTCAATGTATACGTGACAAAAATACGTGACATGAATATTACCATTGTATTTGGATAACCTAATTAGAACTCCGATCCAATGCATTACTGTATTTCAATCCACTGGAAATTCGAAGATAGTAGCGTGATCTATGGGGGAAACGACGAAAGCGATGTTTAGCATTAATGCCTTGAATGATTTCTCCCTAGCGCTACCCCGCGGCGCAATCATGCAATATTTTCCCGACAACCTTTTTTTCGCCACACAGCCGCCGTATGCATGCATGATCTATTTTATTATTCTTGATCTACGGTATTACGGTCTCAGATACGGGTACTATCCTAGGCATTTTGTAAGTCAACTGTTATTTATTTGTTAACATTGTATTATCTTCCTACATTATTAAACATCCTTACATTGAATAGATAAATTAATTGTGAAGGCAATAGATATAATCAAATAAACAAGATGAAAAGATGGAACACTTTTTCTAGACTTCAGCTCGTGTTTTTTTAAATACAAAAAAATGTGACGTTTTGGTCACGCACGTCACGTTGCTGTCACGCTAGAAAGCTCAAAAGCTTTTCAACTCTCCGCAATAAAATTACGAAATACGACGTCTGTGAGTGCATATATCGTGTCCACAGACAGACAGACACACGAACACAACATTTTTTATTGCTTTATCGTGTTCAGAAACCTCGAAAACGTCGAGAAAAGTCATAAAAAGTGTGGGTAAATTTTTAGAATTTTCGTAAGATTTCAATAAGTCGGCATTTTAATGAGAGCCGAAGTAATAAAGGTGTTTCAAGAATTTAATAATTGGATCTTTAGGTTAGAGGTTAAAATATCAAAGCATCAGTTTTTTTTTTTTTTTTAAAGTCACCGACAATTTTATCAACATGTAAACTTATTGACGCAGTCAGATGTGTCTATATTAATATTATTTTAAACCATTTAATTCAAACTTGCTTTTAAATCGTATTGTTTGTACGAACCTAATCTTATTATACTGTGTTTACACCATTGCTTTCAAATTTTTGTATCCAGCGTTCATTTAAGTGACAAATACAAAATCATTATTCTTAATTTTGTATTATTTACTAGCTGGCCCGACCCGGCTTTGCACGGATAGACAAATCAACCTGATACTAATAATTAGTTTTGTAGGCCTAACCTAAAATTATATTCAGTTTTTGATCCAAATCAGTTGTTGATCAAAATCAGCTGTTTTAAGTTTTCCATACGAACAGCTGTTTTTTGTGCCCCTGATAAAATCAAAAGAAATCTTTCTTCTTCTTCCTTAAGATTGACCTTCCATAAGATTAACATTGAAACTTTGAGGACCACTGGGGCGTAGCCCTAATGTCCTAGGACTTCGGTAAATGGCTTAAAACCTTCCCAGGGTTAACCTGTGTTACTATGCAAAATTTCAAAGCAATCGGATGGACGGTTTGGTAACGCATAAAGGACAAACATACAAACATACATTGAATTTTATATATATAGATTTAAATATTGATTCAGCCGTATATACTCTCATTTCAATACTGTAGATTCTGCGATTTAAATTGTTTTAAACTTATTCAATTCCGTCAACTACAAAATTGAATGCCAAGTAAAAGCGCTTTCAAACTGTCAGCCGCAGGCAAATTGAATTATTCTTTCGCTTCGGTCAATTTAATCTTCGATTGATCATTTTAAAAGCGCTAATTTAATTTCTAAACACTCGGATCCTAACTGAAGGGTTTAAAATGGAGGTGTACTTGGAAGTAACGCAAAGTTTAAATGAAAAGTCCTTGAAGAGCTTACACAAAATCAATCAATATTAAGTATGATCAAGTTATTTTCAACTTAGGTTTTGCGTTTCAAAAAGGAAATATGTTGTAAGTAAAATTTCACAGCTGGTTCAGATCTACTGTTTTATATTTCCCAATAATTACATAAAAGAGATTTTATTTAGATAACTTTCAAAAAAACAGTTTTTTCTTTGTATGTTTGGTTGTGCGTATGTTTCAGGTAACCTCAGAAATGATTATACCTATTTTAAAAATATTTCACTGCTGGATGTATTTTTCATAGAATGTTTTGTTTCTAGAAAATTTTAGTTTAAAAAAAATAATAATACTAATAAAATATGCATTACTCTCATCGAATGGTATGTAAGTGTTAGGTGAATTTGCCAATGCCAATAATAAAGTAGGCCTAGTGGTACTTCACTGGATTCAGCAGTTTAATAAAATAATAACATAATCGGAAACTTGTTGCCATAACCCCAGCTGTTTGTTTTAACCTATATGCTCTATATTCAATTTTGTTTACCGTTAGCTGAGATGATATTGAATTTGTTTTAAATTTAAAAGACATATTATTATTTAATTTCTCTGTATTATATACGAAAGTCCACAAAACTCATGCCCTATTGCGCATGCTTCAGGATCTAAGTAATCGCTATCCCCACCACCCTGACTACATCTGTCGTCTTTGCAGTAAAAATGTCAGAGTATCCAATAATATGCATTTGCTTCACCACGAGTCGTCGGTACTTCTAGTACTTCAATAATTAATTAACTTTTAAGAATTCAGGCCGATTATACATTGTTTAAACTGAATTACTTTAAACTTAGAGAGGTTAACTTATCTGAGACCGAAATAATTAGAGAAATAATACCCACAAACTTTAGAAATATTTTGCGAAATTAAGTTTGCCCAAAAAAACATTGCATATTATGAAACTAAATCATGTACAGAGTTTTAGGCCTATTGTGTGTAATAGTAAATTTGACAGTATATTATATACTGTATGTTAAATTTTCTATCTACAATATAGCATATATACAATATAGCTGGACTAGCATGGAGGTTGGCGTGCAATGCACGCAGGGGTCTCCCTTATACAGTAATATTTGTTTAAACTTATCATTATAATCGTTGGAAAAAAAACTTAAACTCAAATTATTAATTCAAACACGTTTAAATGAACAAGGCAGTCTACTACTACCTACAAAACCTTACCTAGTACTGACCCAAGGATAAGATCTTAATCCCACTTTACAACAGTTAGAATAAGGTCCTTCTAGCCTAGAGTTAACTCTGTATTTAATCTAAGTTTACTGATATAATCTTCAAGTAATATAATTGTATTTTACACTATGGAATCATTTGCGTGTCTCGCACGCCAATCTTTATGATTGAAATGATTTAAGGAAATGATAAACCAAAACAGTTGTGTAAATATTATTATTTATTCGTTGTCGTGGAAACTGCAACTAAATAACCTACAACAAGAATTCTTTATTCTTATTTTTACAAATATTAGTTTTGTACTAATAAGCCTATGTTAGCCTATACATTACAGTTAAAATTATCAACCAGTGACAGATTTGTTTAAACAAAATAAACAAAAATTAATTTAAGAGATTCCGTACAAAGAAACAAAAATATTAACTAAGTTTATCTCGTTTTATTATTAGTATTGATCACTATTCACCTATGTTTAGGACTAATTACTGTATTTGTTACGGATTAATTCAGGGCCCATCTTTGATCTCGCGAGAAAATTTTTTTTCATTCGATTTTTTTAGCAGTCTTATGCAATAAAGAGTCCTCTATGACATATCCTCATGTTGCCACGTGGAAAAGGTGGTCAAAAATTGTTAAATTGTTTACAAATTTTAAATATTGATTTTTCGCCACGGAACAATTTGGTCTGGGTTATTTGGGCCATTTTAAACGAAAATGGTATCTGCAACTTTTCTCCTAAATTTTTCTCGAGATATAAATTTATTTATTTCTGAAAAACGCGATAATTACCATTTTAAACGTCCAAAAACCTTATCAAAAATTGCTTGTTTTATGTTACCAAAGTTCTTAGGTGATTATCTTAGATTTATCCCTTAACAATATCTCGAAGAGTTATTTGGGTTTTTTGTTTTAAAGTTTTTTTGTTATTTTGTAGACTAATACTTTGCTTAGTGCTAGAGAGAGAGAGTTTCTTGGTTGCCGCCCAAGTGCTGCGTCTCTCTCGCACTCACGCTATGTATACAATCTTCATACGTCTAGTCAACAATTAAAAAAGAAATATTTAAAACAATCTCTATACTGTTCGAGATATTATTCAGATATCTAAGAATTTTTGCAAAACAAAAAAGGCAATTTTTTATATGGTTTTTAAAAGTTGAAAATAGAAATTGTTAAATTTTTTCTGTACCTAAAATAATTTAGGCCTACATCTAAAAACAAACAATTTCAGAGAACATTTGAGGAGAAATTTGTCATTTAAAATGACCGAAACAAAGTAAACAAATTGTTTACTAAAGAAAAAAATCAATATTTGAAATTTGCTTAAAAACAATAAAATTATTTACACAATTTTTGTACACCGTTACCATCTGGCAACATGTTATAAGTGACGCTTTTGCGCTAGATTGCGCAATAAAATCTAATAAGAACGAAGTTTTTAGTGTAAGCGAATATGGGCCCTGGACTAGGAGTGCAATGATATTAAGTCCCAAACAACCATCTGCAATCTTACCAACCTTTCATTACATTCCGAAAACTGTTGTAATATGCGGGAAATTGTTATCTAAACTATATTTTCTCATTAACCTAGACGAAAACAAGATTGCCAGTAATGTTATAAAAATAGGCCGCTCTTAGTAAAAACGTACTTATCAATAACTTATTAATAAAATTTCCTTCCATATGGTTTGGTCCAGTTTACCAAATATATCTGGTAGCTTTAATTATTGCAAATATTAGTTCTTTCAAACAAACTTGAAATAACTTTTGTACGGTGGATACAACGCAGTTGCGGTTAAATCTTCATTAAGTTGACAATATTTCTACGAAAGTAGAACTGAACTTGCGTCAGATTTACCAAAATTCTGTTTACTGAAAATGCATTATTTCATTATTAAATTACCAAAATGTTCTGACCTAAATTGTGTGTTTACACAAATATAATCCCGTTGTTTCAGCCTAATATTGATGCACAATTCTAAAGTGTAGTTACCAAAATTATTATCAGTGTATTTTTAGGTCGCGAAGATCCGTTAAAATTTTGTTTTTAAATTTATTTTCAACTAGAGGGCTCTGCCCCATGCTCGCTTCGCTCTCCAACTCCCGCGGTGAACGCAAACAGATTACCACTTGTGAAACAAAGATGTCAATCATGGTGTCAATAAAGTATAACAATTTATTTTTATTGTAAAGAGGCTCTTACACCCCAGTTCACCTTTTAGACGTAACTATTTAAATTGCGTGTGTTATTATTTATTTTATTTCGTATAAAACAGTTAAAATTAATAAGTGCCAAATTTTCAGTTCTCTAGCTTTATGGAAAGTATAAAAATGAACACTTTTTATAAGGGTCGTTGTTACTACATTTTCACCCCTTAGCAGCACGTGACATAATGTAAATCTATGATACTTTTTCTATCATAGATAGAAACTGATCTTGTAAGAAATGAATGTACAAATTTTCAGCTCTCTAACTTTAAGGAAAATATAATTGTTATTTTTATTGTTTTCTGGAGTGTTGTCACATTTTCATCCCTTAGCCGCACGTGACAAAATGCAAATCTTGTTTTAATTTTTCCATGTATCTTGTAAGAAATGAATGTACAAATTTTCAGCTCACTAACTTTAAGGAAAGTAAAATAATTAATATTTATTGTTTTAGTGGTTGTTTCAACAATTAAATCAAAATTAATTCTAGCCTATGTTACTCAGAGATAGCGTAACTTTTTATTAGTAAAACTATTTTTTCAATCGGTTCAGTAGTTCCAGAGACTACCCCCTACATACAAACAAACAAATTTTACATCTTTATGATATTATAGTATATTAATAATAACCCCAAAGCTAAGATGGTAAATAATGTTAAATGTTCAACTCAAATTATTTCGTATATTTTATAACAGCAGTTATAATCAAGGTCAACAGAACCAGCAAGGCTCTGATCTACACTATAATAAAAACCCAACCTAAAAGTTAGAAAAACAGTACCTACAAAGATTGAAATTAACTGTTAATGGAAATATTACAGCAAACAGCTGTTATCTGTTATTTTATTCAATTGATTGCTATGGTAATACATGTGAATACATTCACGAAATATGACGGTTCGTCTAGGTTCAACCAAACTATATTTCCCGACTGAATTTACAAATATTGAAATAAAAAATATTCTTATCAAAATAAATTATAGCTTATGTTACTTAGGGATTGTGTAGCTTTTTATTAGTAAAACTATTTTTTTCGGTTCAGTAGTTACAGAGATTACCCCGACATACAAACAAATTTTACCTCTTTATAGTATTAGTATAGATTCTGATTTTGGTTTTAGTAAAAGCACATCGTTCTAAATTTGATTTAAAAATAGTGGTAAAATGAGGGTTCCATGAGGCTGTGAAACAACGATCAAATATGCTTTTTAATATTTCTATTTCTATTTGTTACATATTTTGGGATCAAAACACATAAGAGAAAACTCTTTGAAGGATTGAAATATATCAGTTCAAACTGGTATTTTTCTATTCTTCAAAGGGTTATCCAGTTTAAAACGTTCACTGCTGAGGACGCACATGTGAGCTACACTGAACACTATGAGAAGCGGCCGACGCACAGTGCATTGCGTGATTCTCACGCCAACCCTCGTATTGGGAGTATTTTCAATACACAATGCATTGCGTGCTTCGCACGTCAGCCTCCATATTGGGTGCATTTTCAATACACTATGCATTGCGTGCTTCGCACGCCAACGTATTGGGAGAATTTTCAATGCACAGATAATTCTAAACCTATGTGCTATGGACGCACATGTGCGTCCGCTTTAAAATATTAGTGATTATTACGTAAAAAGGTTAACAAATAAAAAATAAAGTAATTTCTACTCATTTAGGCTATAAATATAAAAAATAAAAGGTCAGCTCCTAGCATAGGAAATACGAAATTTGCGTAGCAATGAACGTGTTAATGTAATAAAAACATACACCTACAAGTTTAATACTTTCAGGTTTTGTACAGAAAGTACATTTTCACAATTTTTAATAACAACAAAATACTATATTTATTTAGCAATGTTTATACAGAGGAAATACTTAGTGTCTAATATGTGTTCAGGTTTTCAAATATCAAATGACGTGAATGCTTAGACAGAACGGAATTTTAATACGAGGTTCAAACCTGACTATTAAATTTTCTTTGTATGTGTTTTCTTTAACTTCCTGTCCATTATAGGCCAGAAAGTAAATTTGTAAAGTCAAAAACCAATAAGAAATAAAAGAATACCATCAAATCAAAATGTGTTTCGTCCTAGTCGTTGCATGTTTATATTTAAAACGTATTGAGAGATAAAATACTACATTGAATACAATTTTTTACGTGCTTTCTTGAAGACACAATCGGGAAAGAAAAGTCAGTTAATCGATACAGAAAAAAACATACATGCAGAGAGCCAATTACCATTTATGAAGAGGTTCAAAAATCTGTAAATCACAAATACTATACACGCAGCACGGACATTTTTAAAAGTGAAAATTTTTTGGAGATCAAACGATAAGATCGATGGCGAAGAGTTACAGCTGAGTAATTGTTTTCCCGCCACCTACCGTTCGCATTACTCAACTCAAACTACTGTGCGTCCGGGCTTTAGTTGGCAGTACAGGACATATGGGCGATTGTGGGGCTACATACAATCATCGATGTATACTTATGGATCGCGCACTGGGCTATAGAAACCGAGCCGGAATCTGGGATTGCGTCCGTGGTCTGAAGGCGTCGTAAGTGGGCAAGAACACGCCCGGCACACACGGTAGGCATTACAATAACGCTGTTCCAACAGTATAAAACTGTAGATTCTTCAATATGTTTATATTTCACAATGCAGTTTTGTTTGTAAATGTTGGTAACTGTTGATTATCCAATGATTTTTGTAATTAAGAACATTACATTATTAAAAATTAAGATTATGACTTGGTAATTTTCATAATATCAGTAAGTATCAATATCCGTACAAGCACAGACAAGAAACGACGTACAAGGTAATAATAAGGAAAATAATACAACCAATTTTATATTGTAGTTTATTAAAGATACATAGACGTACAAACAAGACAATGATAATATTTCATGTTAGAAAATAAAATTACTTTGGTCAATTTTTGTCTTATTCCTAAGTTTGATTTTTTTGTAATGTCGAAAGTTTTTTGTTTTGCAATATGGTGCGAAATTATTTAAAAAAATAATTGGGTAACAGATTTAATCAAAAATAACTCATGGCTTCCTGTATATTCATCGTTACCTACATGCCCTTTGAAAATACTACATTTGAAATTGTTACAAACTATCACTGTTAAATTGTAAGAAGTAACATTTTTTTCTGATGTTGATAACTTGAGCATGTAGGCGTACTTCACAATTTTAAATACATTCTCACTTGATCTGATTAGTTTTCCTTTAGATTTAAAATCAGTGAGGCCTATAAGAGCCCTAAAATCGGATTCACTTGCATGGAAAGATGCAAAGAGCTACAGTTGGTACAGTTTATGCTTTTTTCTATACGTCTCACAATCACGCCACAAATATAACATTTCGTCCTTAAAATTTGAATTACTATAATTTTCCATGACCAATGCGGCACTCTCTATTTCACTATCATTAATATCATAGAGATCGCACTTATTATGACCTAACTCAAGAAGGCCTAGGTGTGAGCTAGGGTCAAACACAAAGCAGTTAGCATTTTCAGAAGCCCTAACACTATTACGAAACATTAGTTGTCTGACTGCCCACGTGAACTGTTTGGTATTCGGATTGTCACTGTTTCCACCCCTACTTCTGACACAGGAAAAAATAGTTCTAAATGATTTTGATTTAGCTTATATGTTAACAAATAATCGAAATCACTTAAAGCTAACAATTTGTCTCTTAAAATACGAATACTCTTAATATTACTTAAAAATCCTAAAACAAATGTTTTTCTTGAATGATCTAAAACTGATTGATTTCAAATTTCAAGTGTTGCCAAATAGGAAATAATATATTTTGTCCTTTACTTTATGAATTATTTATGACAACTTACAAAATATGGCTTATAAAAATTAGTTTTTTTTGCCGTATTTTATTTATTTTAGGCCTACTCGTGTAAGATACAGTACAATTTATTAAAAGCAACTCTGTAAAACTACCAAAATGGCCGGGCCACCAATCAAACCACAATTGGGCACTCTTAGGGTTAAATTTTTTAAATACTGAACTTGTACATTAGGGCCAGCCAAATGCATTGTTGTAGATATTTCAGTTCAAAATGAATCAATTGAATTAACAGAATAATAAAATCACTTTTACTTCATTTGTTAGCAAGTTGATGGTAACCTACAATAACACAGACTATAATTCTGTCTCAATATTACTATTCAGGGACTGCAAAATAAGCTTTAACATGCTTAATAAAATGAGTACTTACTTGTGAAAAGAAATGTCGCTGTCTTTCGTCCATATTGAACTACAATTGTAAGCAGAGCAGCAAATAACCATTTGCCACAAAATAAAAACAACACTACAATTAATTAGAACACCAGTTGTGTTAGCCTAGACAGACCTTAAAAACGTATTGATGAGTGGCGAATAATGTATTTTCCCGCGTGGTCGAAACGTGAAAGGCAGAATGACATAAAACAGTATAACGCACAAGCGCCAGGTCCAGAGTTCTTGCCCACTTACATCGCCCGCGCGCCCCGGATACTTCCCGCCACACACATCTGTATGCGCTCGGAAAACACAACACTAGTCTTCCTGACAACATGCGACTGTGGCTGTCGCCGCGACGCATCTGCATGTCGACAAAGGCGTTATAGTTACTAATAAAATTGATTTAAGAAGTAATAAATGACGATAAAACACTATTATGGCTGTGTAATAAATGTCGATAAAACACTA
>JAGFPH010001233.1:192436-206278 GCA_018207615.1 Philaenus spumarius | reverse complement strand
CACTATTATGGCTGTGTAATAAATGTCGATAAAACACTATTATGGCTATGTAATAAATGTCGATAAAATACTATTAAGGCTATGTAATAAATGTCGATAAAACACTATTATGGCTGTGTAATAAATGTCGATAAAACACTATTATGGCTGTGTAATAAATGTCGATAAAATACTATTAAGGCTATGTAATAAATGTCAATAAAACACTATTATGGCTGTGTAATAAATGTCGATAAAACACTATTATGGCTGTGTAATAAATGTCGATAAAATACTATTAAGGCTATGTAATAAATGTCGATAAAACACTATTATGACTGTGTAATAAATGTCGATAAAACACTATTATGGCTGTGTAATAAATGTCGATAAAATGCTATTATGGCTGTATAATAAATGCCAATAAAATACTATTATGGCTGTGTAAAAAATAAAAACATCTGGTGTGCACATCACACAACTTTCCTTACCAAAATAGATGCTGTATCAATTATCAAATTTATCGAGTGAGAGATTGATGATACCATTTTCGAGTTAATAGGAGTATCCGTTTCGAAGAAAGCGGTACTAACTTTAAAACGGTTAATCCCACGGACCTGATTTTGGTCTCAATCGATTTCTAACCTCAAAAAATGTCAAATTTGATACCAAATACGGCTAGTTTAAAAAAAGACATTTTTACCCCCCAAAAACGCCCTTTTTGGGGGCAATTTTTGAAAAAATTGAAAAAGTTGAGTGGGGTATCGTTTTTGACATTATTTTGGACGCTGAATCGAATGAGACCATTTTCAAGTCGATAGGAGCAGCCATTTCAGAGATAAAAACACAATAACTTGGTTTTTGTAATAACTTTTTTCAACGAATTTTTAACGGTCTTTCGCGTACATAGGGTGTTAAGGGGGTCGGAGTAGAGTATGTTAGCAAAGTTTAATCAAAATCGTTAGAGGGAATTTGGAGTAAATACCAAAAATGTGGTAAAAACTGCTCCCACGGTAAGACACCACCTCCGATTTGCTTCAATTTACATGGGTTTAATTGTTTACATGTTTGAAGATATCCTGTAAATTTCAGTTCGATCCATCCAGCCGTTTGCCCTGTGCACTCCGGACACACACACACACACACACAGACACACAGACACACAGACACACAGACAGACCAATTGCCAAAAATGCATTTTTTGGACTCAGGGGGCCTTGAAACGTAAAGATATTATGAAAACTCGACATCGAATTTTTGGGTCGATCGCAATACTTACCTTACCTAGTATAGGGTAAGGAAAGTAATAAACGGTATCAGGAAACTGACACATACTTTCTCCCTCATTATAGGAACTTAATTTTTTATTTTTAAGAGTAATTTTCCCATAAAAACCCTTAAAATAATGGAAAAACCAACTTTTCTCAAAAACGGCTCGAACGATTTTGATCAAAATTTTACAGTTTATAGTACTTTAGGTCCCTAATAAACTATAAAATTTTAATCAAAATCGTTAGAGCCGTTTTTGAGAAAAGTTGATTTTTCCGTTATTTTAAGGGTTTTTATGGGAAAATTACCCTTAAAAATAAAAAATTCACAAAAATGAAAAAAACGCCTGGAGATACCGTGGATTAATACCTCCATACCAAATTTCATCAAAATCGGACGACTGGTTTAGGCTCTAGGTCTGATAACATCCACACAGACACACAGACACACAGACACACAGACACACAGACACACAGACACACACACAGACATCACTCCGAAAACCACTTTTTTAGGTTCAGGGGGACCCAAAACGGATATTTCCACCAAAAACTCAAACTCGAAAATTTTGACGAATACAATACTTTCTCCATATACTATGGTATAGGGGGAGAAAGTAAAAATGACTGTAGTCTACAGTATGTTATAAGATTTTAGTAGTTATGGTATGTTATAGAAGTTGTATTTTAGTCGTTGGATATCTAAGTAGAGATCCTAATAGTAGTGTTAACTGTACCAAACACTAAATGAAAAATGGTGTAAATTCTAGAACATGATTTATTGTTTAATTTTTTTAAAATTTTAACACAAACTTTTTCATAGTGCTGTTACATATATTTATAAACTAGTACAACTTGTATTTACGTGACTTGTATAAAGGATATTCATCAGAATTAATACCAACTACATACAATTAAAACTCTGCAAACCGTGGCTATTTCTCCCTCCCAACATTTACTTATCACTGATGTTTATTTGAGGTAAAGAATATTAAAAGTTTTTTTAACAGTTCCAGAATT
Organism: Philaenus spumarius; assembly: GCA_018207615.1. Classification (NCBI taxonomy): domain Eukaryota; kingdom Metazoa; phylum Arthropoda; class Insecta; order Hemiptera; family Aphrophoridae; genus Philaenus; species Philaenus spumarius. The sequence goes on along the minus strand of JAGFPH010001233.1, from coordinate 204,011 downwards.
ACTATTTGAATTTATAAAAACAGAGTTTAAAAAATCTATAAAATTTGCTAAAATGTAAACCAGGTGAATTCTATAAACGCTGAATTGATTATAACCGAAGCGAAGAAAACTAAGATCACATTACTACCATTTTACTTTTACGAAGTGGTTAAATCCTTATCGCACGAAACCAACACTACTGCCTTGCCATTATCCATAAAATAATTCACGACTTATCTATTTTAAATTGTGTATTTCTTTATCGTTTTCTGTCAAGTTACTTTTAATAACACAGTTTAATAACATTTACCATTAGGAGTGATTCAGTAATACTCTGAGAAGATTTTAAAACATTAATATTTCTGGATCAATGACAAAATATTAACTGCATCCTTTTGATGTACCAGAAACGGGTAATTTATTTGGTTCCAATAGACAGTTTTGTAATTATGGATAATGGGAACGAATTGGTTATTTTACGTGATTAAATGCGACCACTCTAGTAATACACAATATGTAATGGGAACTTCTAATTAAACTAATTATAAAATTTGATTACTGCACATCCCGTCCTATTGATGTGTTGGTTTATATTAAAGAGTAGGCCTACTCTCGAATAGAGTTCAGAATGTATTTAACGAAAATCGATTAATTACTTCAAAGCAAGATAGGTACTCGGCATACAGAGCGCTCTGGTGTCTACATAATACATATGCGCACGTCAACACCTGTTTGCCTTCCCTAATGGCGGAGTAGCAAATATTGCAACAATAGTCCAATCTAGCAGTCATTAATATGTATGAACTATAGGAAGAGTTGCTTTAACAATGTGTTTATCAATACGTAAATGTCGATGTTAGTTGTACTGCTTATCGATATAATCTTTTATTATAGTTATGAGTGTCTCATTGTTGCTTCTTAGATTAGATAATATACGTACGCTTTTACCTAAATAGGCCATTGAAATTAGAAAAAAAATAACTGAATTTTGAGATACAGTTCGGATTGACATGGGTGTTTTTCATTGTGTTCAGAAATTGATCGGGAAAAATCTACATATGATGATTGAAGGCTCGGACAGAAATGCATCGGGGCTGCATCCAAAAGCGAGTAATTTTTTGAAAATATCTAAAAAATGGTGAAAATCACTTCTCGGGAGTCGATGTTCCGAATCTGACATCGAAAACCGTCGCCGATGCCCTGGTCGACCCGAAGGGCTCAAGGACTATAATTTAAAATTTGAGAAAACTTCTTGGAAATCGTTTGCTGTGAGTTTCTAAGGTCGCTGATTTCAAATCTGACATCAGAATATATGACCGATGCTCGTTGGGTGTTCTACTATGGAAAAACGTCGCTGATGCCCCGGGTGGCCCCAAAGTATAATTTTAATAAAATATTGTTGGTTTTTTTGTAAAAGGTTGGAGGGTAAAAAACTAAAATAAACCTAAATTTGATCACACTCTTGAATGGTTCATGTTAGAGTTCATCGCCCTGCCCCCCCTTCTTGTACAGCCCTCAAAAACCCCCGGGAAATAAATTTCAAGTCGTTTTCTGAATTTAAAACTTTGGGGCCGCCCGGTGCATCGGCGATGTTTTTCAATGTCAGATTCGGAACATCGACTTTAAGAACTCCCGGGAAACGATTTCCAAGTCATTTTCTCAACTTTTAAATATTGGCACTTGGGCCCTTTGGAGCTACCTAGGGCATCGGGTACAAATTCGGAACCAGCAACCTCAAAATACCCCAAGGGGTAAGTTTCACCAGTTTTGTTATCAATTTTTAGATATCTTAAAACAAATTATGCACTTTTGGTTGCATTTTATGCAGCCCCGCTGTAATTCTGTCCGAGTCGTCGATCATAATATGTAGACTTTTCCTGATCCATTAATGAACACAATGCAGAAAACCTCATGTCGATCCGAGCTGTATATTAAAATTTAGTTACTAAGGTGGATTTTGGTCTAATTTCCCTTGTATATAAGCGTTACATAACTAAGCGTTTAAAGTTACATTTTTAATTGATTCTAAGAGTCTTCTCATTTGCAAGACTTTTTGCTTTAAAAATGATTGCCTCAATGCACAACACGGAAGCTTTCGACTTGTATACTTGTGTTCTCTTCCAGCCCTGTATCGAGTTGAATGCCGATACTGGTAATAGTCCAGTCAATGAATGCATTGTAGAGTGCATGGAATATGCGATAATTTTTGACTTTAGGACTTTGTTAGGAGTAGTTAGGAGGTAAACATACTAAAAGCCCCACCCCTGGGAGCTGAGCATAAGGCGGGAGGCGGTGGAAATGACCCATTTTTAGGTTTTTCGCTTATATCTCAGAAACGGTGCACTGTAGAAAAACATGTCCAATAAAAATGAAAGTTAATTAAATTTTCTATAAAATAGTTTCTGTACGTATTTGTCGAATTCCCAACGGTTTTTGAGATATAAGTTATTGAAAATCGACAATTTTCGAAAAAAATCGTGTTTACCTCACTCTTTTTGTTAAACATTTGCTTATAATGCCTCCCACGACCGTTTCTCAGAAAAATTTTCAGAAAGGAAGTTGTAGAAGGAAGTTGTCGTACAGTTGTGTACTGTGTTTCTTCAATTTTATATACACTTTTGCCATTTTATCTTCAACCAATCAAAAAGTATAGAATTTCTAAGATGTAGGCTACGCTTAATTTCGATGTTCCTCTAGAAATTAGTATGTTGAGAGCCTGTTGCGTTTTAACTGCTGTAACTTGCTATCATGATGAAGAACAATACTTTAAAAATGGAAATAAGGTAATTTATGTATTTTTTGTATAATAAAGCTGTAGGATTAATAATAACCCCAAAGCTAAGATGGGAAATAATGTTAAATGTTCAAATCAAATTATTTCGTATATTTTATAACAGCAGTTATAATAAAGGTTAAAAGAACCCGCAAGGCTCTGGTCTACACAAAAATAAAAACCTAACCTAAACGTTAGAAATACGAAAAATAGTTGCTTCAAAGTTTGAAATCAGGTGTTAATCGAAATATTAGAGCAAACAGCTGTTTTGCCTCTTATTTTATTCAATTGGTTGCTGTGGTATTCCATCAGTTTAGGCCTAACGTAAGAATTTTTTCCGACCAAATTTACGAAGTTCCTCTAGAAATTAGTATGTTGAGAGCCTGTTGCGTTTTAACTGCTGTAACTTGCTATCATGATGAAGAACGATACTTTAACAATCGAAATAAGGTAAGTGTAATTGAAACACAACATTTTTTATAATTATAGCTTTTATTATATTATTACGAATCATACAATGAAAGTATTTACATGCACTGATAGAGGCTGTGTAACACGATAAATGTCGCTTGGACTTTGTGAGACCGTTATATCAGAAACCCTCAACATCCACGTGTGAAGACTATGTTTCAAACGCAATGGAATAGGTTACTAACTTACTGGAGGATAATAGTGACTGTCAGTTCACTGTAAACGAAATTATGGACGCTATTACGGGGAGGAAACCTTAATGGAGAACTATCAAAATAGAATTGTTGAAGGTACTCGAATACTCGTGATCGCAGGATCCAACAGATTCAAGGTACCAATTATTTGTTTTGGAGACACCGGGTACAAATTGCTAACCAACACTTGGTGTGATAACAAGGAAAACAATGATAAAGAAGAGCAACTAAGTAACGCCCGAAAAGCTGCTGAAATAATAAGGCAAGATATTCAGAGTGAAGTGTACAATTATAACACTTACCCGCCTAGAAATAACTTCTTAAAGGATGCAGATTCTCTCCCAAAATCCCTCCAAACCTTTCTTGAGGAGGTTATGTTGAAAAAAACTAAGAAAACGGAGGAATCAAGGAAGAAGTGTGTTGCTATTGGGCATGTCATCACATCAGTTCTGTTGTCAGGCCTCGTACCGTCTTTGTCACCCATACTGATTGGCATCTCCCTTCTGCTCCACAGCAAGTACGCCTCTAAGAATATGATTGATCTTTTAGCAAGTCAGGGTTTCAGCTCATCTTACTACGAAGCACTAAAATTGGAATTATCTGCGATTGCCCACGCTCAGCTAACCTACAAGTCAGCTATATTCAACCAACTTGTTTTTGATAACGTGGATTTCAATGTTTGCAGACGGGCTGAATACCTTCCACACTATGGGTTTGATTAAATGTGTCACTCCATCCAAACATGTTGAAAGAGGTTCAGAAATACCAAGATTGAATTACCATCAATCATTGTAAATACATTCATTATATGATTCGTAATAATAAAATAAAAGCTATAATTATCATAAAAGTTCTCAAGACTTGCGGCACATTAGGACGCGAAGTGTGATTTTTGGCAAAACGTAGTGATTGTGTATACTGTATATTAATTTGTTTACAGGATTTTGTGTTGTGATTGTGGTTTTGTGTTTGTTGTGTAACGCGAAGCCTTGCTTCGAAGAATTTTGAATTGACGACACCACGTCATATCTAGCAAACTGTATATGTGAAACAGCAGAAAAGGTGGATGAAGTCCATTAAGAGTTTAGTCTATATACTATAATACTATAAAGAGGTAAAATTTGTTTGTTTGTTTGTATGTATGGGGTAATCTCTGGAACTACTGAAAGGATTGAAAGAATAGTTTTACTAATAAAAAGCTTTACTATCCATGAGTAACATCGGCTATAATTCATTTTGATAAAAACATTTTTTATTTCAATATTTGTAAATTTAGCAGGAAAATATTCTTAGGTTATGCCTAGACCGATGAATTACCATAGCAACCAATTGAATAAAATAAGAGGCAAAACAGCTGTTTGCTCTAATATTTCCATTAACGCCTGATTTCAAACTTTGAAGCAACTATTTTTCGTATTTCTAACTTTTAGGTTAGGTTTTTATTTTTGTGTAGACCAGAGCCTTGCGGGTTCTTTTAACCTTTATTATAACTGCTGTTATAAAATATACGAAATAATTTGATTTGAACATTTAACATTATTTCCCATCTTAGCTTTGGGGTTATTATTAATCCTACACCTTTATTATACAAAAAATACATAACATTGTTATGTGCATAGAATGTTCCAACGGGTTGGCGTGCGGAGCACGCAGGGGTTTCGCCTAGTAGTTCATAAAAAAATGTTGTGTTTCAATTTAAATTACCTCTTTTCCATTGTTAAAGTATTGTTCTTCATCATGATAGCAAGTTACAGCAGTTAAAACGCAACAGGCTCTCAACATACTAATTTCTAGAAGAACATCGAAATTAAGCATAGCCTACATCTTAGAAATTCTATAACTTTTGATTGGTTGAAGATAAAATGGCAAAAGTGTATATAAAATTGAAGAAAATTTAATGTTCTACAACTTCCTTTCTAAAAATTTTTTGAAGAAATGGTCGTGGGAGGCATTATAAGCAAATGTTTAACAAAAAGAGTGAGGTAAACATGATTTTTTCGAAAATTGTCAATAACTTATATCTCGAAAACCGTTGGGAATTCGACAAATACGTACAGTAACTATTTTATAGGAAATTTAATTAACTTTCATTTTTATCTGTAACATGTTTTTCTACAGTGCACCGTTTCCGAGATATAAGCGAAAAACCTAAAAATGGGCTCTTTCCACCCCCCTCCCGCCTTATTCTCAGCCCCCAGGAATGGGGGCTTTTAGTATGTTTACCTCCTAACTACTCCTAACAAAGTGAAAGTCCTAAAGTCAAAAATTATCGCATATTCCATGCACTCTACACCCCTCTTTTGAACACTCATTGACTGGACTATAAGCCGTCCTTATTCCTTGTGCGGCAAAAACTTAGTAATAAATTTGTAATCTACGTTCCATACGTTACACACTCATTAAAAATAGTTTTCCAAAGAATTCAGTGTATCAAGTTTAACACAAAACTCTTATGAGAAAAGATCACAACAAAATATAAAATGTGTACATTATTTTACAACTATTTCATTAAATCTTTTTGCAAAAAAAATCTGTCGCTATTCATGTTATCGGAATAAAGGCGAGAAAGTCAGAAGTGTTGGAAACATACTAAAAACTCTGAGTAAAATATGATTTACTTGTAAACTAACAAATGTAGACTTCAGGCAACGTAGAAAATTATATATATATTCTTTTCATTTTGAGAAAAAAACGTTTATTTTTAAAATAAAATGTGTAATGGAAAATGTTTTTTTAGATTTCTGAAATATTTTTCAAACATTAAATTGATTCTGCGAACTGCAGGCTTGAGGTATAGGAAAATTACAAGTTATTTTCTCTAGACTAAACTTCTACTTGAATAGATACATTAATTTAGAAGCTGTTGTTTCTGAAACTTTATACTTCAATCGTTTCCTACGAAGAATTTACGGTCGAACACGTAACCCTCATTCTGTCTATAAGAAGTCCAAAGTTTTTCAAACCCTAATAACTTTGTCCAAGATTACTTTAGAAAATGGATGTAACTAAAACGTTGGTGTATTCCTGTTTTTAATTAAATTATTCACTATTTTTATAACCAAACATTTTTAGAAATGTGTCTTTTATTGAAGTGGTAAAGAGTTTAATTTTGGTTCATTACTTACTCTGGTCATTCCTATTTTGAAAAAATAACGAAGTCTCATGCCTTGTGGAAGGTAATACGTAGTACAACAGTAAAGTCGTTTTTAATCTATTCATTACATGGTGGCTGGTTAAAAAATGTTTGGTGATTATTTGGTACTAGTGACAACATTGTGCATATATTTTTACTAACATGTTCTTGTTGGTAAATCTTTTAAGATTTGTTTCAAAAATCTGTACCTGTACAAGTAAAACTGAAATTCCTTGACTATGTCTGTGCTAATCAAATCTGCATTTTAAAAAACAAGAATAATTTAAAATACTAAGAGTTATCGATGCAAGTTAAAATTTGTAGACATTGTACGAAATGAAGAAGATAAAAAGTTTTAGATCTCTCCTAAGGTGAAGAAGGTTATCTAAATATTTTGATTCTGTATATAATACTGTTTTTTTCGTATTCAGTTTGTAAGTACTCTTTAAAAAGCGGAATAAACTGAAGGTTGTATTATAATATTTGTAAACTAATTTATCAGTGAAGTTTATAATGATATTTTAAGGGTGCAGGGGAAAAACCAACAGAGTCCACAGTATAACATTTTCTAGAAAAAGGGAAAAAAATTTGAAACGCCAGCATTTAGCTATTTTAATTCCGAAATAAGTTGTTATTATTTATTTATATGTGGCTATAGTTTGTTATCAGCAGCATGTAGTACATTTTCTTAAAAAATTTAATTTAAATTATTTTTTTTTTTTTTTTTTTTTGTTAACAATGGACATGGGCTCAGTATGGTTTTTACCTTGGAACAAGGGACAAAATAATTTAAAATACACATTATTTTTCTTTAGTCGTATTTTACAGAATAGTAAACAAAGCAAACAAAAAGAGATACAAAACTGAGTCAAAAGTAACTAAATGTTTGGTTTATGATTTTTTTTAAACCAAAGTGTAATACTACTTGATCTTAGTGATATTTAACTTAAAAATAACTGCACCAACTGGACTCGGTTGTTTATTTCCCTGCAGTACCAAACTAAACACTGCATTATTATGTGACTGGGATGATTGTTCCCCTGTCACCTCACCATGTGATTCGGTGAAATCTAACCAATAAAATGCAATCTTAACCTGATATTGGAACAAAATTGGACTGAGTTAGTTTTTCGCCTGCACCATTCATTTGTTACCTTCTAAACTATAAGGAGCAGTTTTACAAGCACAGTTTCCTATTTACTAAATATATATCTTCAACGTTTATTAATCCAAGAGCATGGTACTAAACACATTAAAATATGCTGTCAGTAGTAGCAAGTAGTTTATCACCAGCCACCCTGTAAAGGGGATATTAATATAGTTAAGATAAGATTATAATCGTATTTCTTATTTTGATGAAATCATGTTTGTAAACAAACTTGTAAAACTACTGAATTACATGTTCCCTGGACACTTGTTCTTTTAGGGGAGTTTTTTGTATCTATCTGTTAGATGTTGGTTTTCTTTATATGGGAATATTATTTTATTGTTTACTAGGTGACAACGTTTTGAACATTTTTATTGCAATAGTGCTTATCCATCACTGACCGATATTGGAATTTCATAAAGAGGTTCCTTGTTAGGCTAAACGGCTATTAATTGTAAATCTCGCCACAGAATGCGGTTTTGACTTGTCAGTCACAGTAAACAATACCTGTCATTTACAGACCTAGTTGTAGACCGCGTAATTAAATGTCCGCCAATCAAGCTCTAATTCCATCAAGTACGTCTCTTATTGGGTATCTTGATGAAGTATATTATAAAGGTTTTAATCGTATCCTGTATAATTTATTAAAATACCAATTTTCTCCTACTGTTATTTTATAATGTCTTTATCGTGGAAAAGAAAACCAAATATTTCTCAAATTATATTAATTTCTTTTCTTCGAATAGTCTGTAATGACAAATGAATTTTTGGTATTTTACTAACTGTTGATTGAAAGACTTTTCTTAGTGTAGGGATGAACTCGAATTTTTAAGATATTACTAATACGTGTGATTTATTGTTTTTGTAACTTGTTTGTTTAAATTTGTGTTGGAATTGGCTTCGAAAAGATTAAGTAGTATCACGATGGATTATACAATGGTCTGTTCTTGCAGGGAAGCAGGATCAATCACGATTGAACTTGCTCGTGTTCGGAACCTTCTGCTTTTGAAGTTAACTATCTTATTAACTGGAAGATGAATTCTTAAACTGTTTGGATTTAGACCATGATGAATGATTACGTTGCTGTCGAACCATGAGAGTTGGTTAGCATTCCAAACTTTTTGTTTTGTGTAAAATGCAGATTTTTTCCCATTGTCTTTTAGAAGGTGCATTTTGTGAATAACCAGTCTGTCAGATAGGGGAATATAATTGAGGTTGAGCAAAGAATGTTTGGACCGATCTCCATGTGCTTTAACAACTACACGATGTTTGAAATTTGAGTTTCTATCTAGGTATATATCTAGCTTGTGGTGCCCATGCTTTGGTTGGTCCGTTTAGTTAACGTTGGGCTTTAAGAGCTTTTAATTTCGATGTATTCAAATGATATCAGTTTTACCTGTATTAACGGCGATTATTTACATCTAAAATCAGGGCTCGAGTAGATCTAGCTGACGGACTATGTTTGTTCGAAAATCTAGATTGAAAGTAGTGTAGTAGTACATGAATCGTCAGTAAATAGTAGCAGGAACACTATTTTGTAAACTGAAATCTCGTTAGTATACATAAGGTACAATCACGGTCCAAGAACCGAGCCTTCGGGAAATCCAGCCTTAATGGGTTTATAAGTGATTAATATACCTTCGACGGATATATTCTATAATTTTATAATTTAACCTAAACATACAGAAAGTAATAGACCAAGTGCGGTACATAATAGAACTAGAAAATAATTCAATTAGAAACTTGATTCTAACTACGTACCTAAAAAATCTAAGGAAACCATTTTGTTTGAAATCTCAACAAAAGTTACCAAAACGCATTTTTGGGTGGGTAAGGTGACAAAATGTTTAAAATGTTATTGTATTCATTTATAAATAGGTTATGCATTTTTTGTCCATCAACTCCTATAAAAGCGAGTGTAAGTAGCAAAATAGTATAGTCCATGCTCATGTTTATTTTGTTTGGTTTATTCATGAACATAAACAGCTGATTTTGACCATCACCTGTAATACTTCAACAATCCTATAATTTACCACATTTACTTGTTTAAATCCCCACAGCTTAGTTAGGTTGGCCTACTAGATACATTTTGTTGTTTTTAAGTAGTATTTTTTTAAATTATGTTTTTCTAATAAGAATCTAATTAATCTGCCCTTAGTTTTTTCACGAGGGCTTACTAGGCTTATTTGTTAATCATGAAACTTAGATTCAGTTTGTTTGGGGTAGATTCCTGAACTAGAAGGACTCCTTGCGCATCGGCTATAGGTGTATCCTAAAAACAAATGTGAATTGCTTCGAACATTATGACATATATAATATTGTTACTTAAATCTGCTACTAAATACTGTTCCTCAATAAGCGACAGAGACATACTATCGAGACAGACCAGTACGGTTGCTTCGGGACTCCTACCCGAGTACAGATATCGGTGGGAATGCTGGCACTTGACCTTGCCCGGGCGTGATGGGCGAGGGGTGTGGGGAAAGGGCGTAAGTGGAGACAAAAACATTTCCCACGCCGCTTTCTAATGTGATTCATTCTTTCGACGAACTGGTGGTATTATCTCACCCTTGAAAGTGTTACAAAATTAATTTTAAATTTAATTCACATTATTTATATTCGTTTTTCTAGAGATAACGCATAAAAGTGGAACATGGAACAGGTTTATCTACCCGCGCCGGGAATACTGATGTTTTTAGTATGGTTAGTAGCCCATAGTCCAAGTACCAGCATTCGCGCCGGGATCTGTAATTATATGTACACTCGATTCCACGTTCACCGTGCAGGACAGATCTTACGGGAGAATAGACATGCTACTACTATTGCAGGGAACATCACGTTTATTGTCATGCTGGTATGACCGTACGAGCGTTGCATGGAGTTGATGGTTTTTAGTTGGCTAGTACCGCTGAGACTGTCGTATGAATAACATGGCTTACGGGCGCTCTGTACTGCACGTTGAATGTGGAATCCAGTGTAAATCATTTTGCAGCCCGAGACAGGGCGTGCGACAGTCATGTGTCGCTCATCTCTGTTTCGCCAGACCGCTTTTGCAGCCGTATTGAGGGGTTTCGTCCTCGACATTTGTACATTTCATACCATTTTCAGTTTATTTCACACGACGGGCACTGTCCGTATTTGTTCTGTTTTAATTTGGATATAGGATGTTATCATAAAAAAATTGTTATTTATTTAGTCTGAACTAACCTCTCAACTTTTCTTCCTGTAGTGTTTATGTAATATGATTATTTATTTAACAAATTGAAGAATACTTCTTCCCGTTCTGTTTTAAATAGAGAACTTATGCATTACCGCTTATTCCTTTCAAATAATGTAATATCTAGTGTTGTTTCTCAACAAAATCTTTTGAAATACTGATATAGCAACTGTTGCGTCGGACTTAGAGTCGCGTGTCTCGGTCGCATAGTTAAATTGTAGAGCGACAAAGTCATGTGTCTCGGTCGCATAGTTAACTTGTAGAGCTACAAAGTCGTGTGTCTCGGTCGCATAGTTAAATTGTAGAGCGAAAGAGTCGTGTGTCTCGGTCGCATAGTTAAATTGTAGAGCGACAAAGTCGTGTATCTCGGTCGCATAGTTAAATTGTAGAGCGACAGAGTCGTTTGTCTCGGTCGCATAGTTAAATTGTAAAGCGGCAAAGTCGTGTGTCTCGATCGCATAGTTAAATTGTAGAGCGACAAAGTCATGTGTCTCGGTCGCATAGTTAAATTGTAGAGCGACAAAGTCATGTATCTCGGTCGCATAGTTAAATTGTAGAGCGACAAAGTCGTATGTCTCGATCGCATAGTTAAATTGTATAGAGACAAAGTCGTTTGTCTCGGTCGCATAGTTAAATTGTAGAGCGACAAAGTCGTTTGTCT
>JAGFPH010001233.1:146344-192336 GCA_018207615.1 Philaenus spumarius | reverse complement strand
TTGTAGAGCGACAAAGTCGTGTGTCTCGGTCGCATAGTTAAATTGTAGAGCGACAAAGTAGTGTGTCTCGGTCGCATAGTTAAATTGTAGAGCGACAAAGTCGTTTGTCTCGGTCGCATAGTTAAATTGTAGAGCGACAAAGTCGTTTGTCTCGATCGCATAGTTAAATTGTAGAGCGACAGGGTCGTGTGTCTCGGTCGCATAGTTAAATTGTAGAGCGACAAAGTCGTGTGTCTCGATCGCATAGTTAAATTGTATAGCGACAAAGTCGTTTGTCTCGGTCGCATAGTTAAATTGTAAAGCGACAAAGTCATGTATCTCGGTCGCATAGTTAAATTGTAGAGCGACAAAGTCGTATGTCTCGTTCGCATAGTTAAATTGTAGAGCGACAAAGTCGTGTGTCTCGGTCGCATAGTTAAATTGTAGAGCGACAGATTCGTGTGTCTCGGTCGCATAGTTAAATTGTAGAGCGACAAAGTCATGAGTCTCGGTCGCATAGTTAAATTGTAGAGCGATAGAGTCGTGTGTCTCGATCGCATAGTTAAATTGTAGAGCGACAAAGTCGTGTGTCTCGGTCGCATAGTTAAATTGTAGAGCGACAAAGTCGTGTGTCTTGGTTTTGCTTCCTAATTGACTGCCTCGGTCGTCTGTCTCTGTCGCTTGTTGTGGAACGGTACCTTAACACATAAACAACACATCATTTTAATAGATTTATTTTGCAATACTACCATTTCATTTGGTTAAGTTTCTAATTTTCCTTTAACATAAATACAAAAAAAAGCAATTACGCAGCAACACAAAAGTCGCAAGAAAATGTTGACGTTTTTTTGTTAAACGCAAAAATATTGCATTCAGTGGAAGTTTTCTGCGAAAGCGTTGTCTGGAAAATATAAGTTATTTTATCGCAGCGATTCCTGTGGGAAACAAAGTACTGTATAAACAAACATGAAAACTGAAAACGAGAAACAATCTCCCCAAGGCAAAGAACAACAAAATGGAGGCCAACATACGTCCTGTTGATCTTTTATCAAACCGATATCCAACTTTATTATTTTTGAAATACTTGACTCCTCTCCGTGTTCGCACGTTATTTTTCCTCCGACACTATGACAGTTTATATGAAAATAGAAAATCATATCTTCCCTCAGAACTAGTAGAATTGGTTTTCCACCGTATCAGTTAATTGATAACACATGGTAATGACGTTTGTGGTAAATTTCATGTAACCTAAGCAATGTTTTTATTTGATCTTAGTTTCAATTTTCCCATGTAATGTAAAATCTCATAGAAAGGTGTAAATTACAGGAACAATGAGGTTTACTTTTAATCATTTTGTTTTAAATTGCACGCGGGAAACATGATATTTAGTGGCGTACTAGGCAAATTACTTATGGAAGTTAATAGCTTGGTCGGGGTTTTATAACGATTCTGCAGTCACCAAATTGAATTCAGGAAGCCGAATTGAAAAAGGGCCCTTTTTTAAACTATTAAACTAATGAGTTTGGAGTAATTTCATGGAAACATTCTCGCAATTTATATATTTTAAAATCATAATAACATTTTCGTAGAAGTTGATCAATCACATTTAAACACGTACTTCAAATTTCTTTATGATAAAAATTTAGGGACAATTTATGATAAAATTATTAGGGACTAACAAACTAATAACAAGTTTTCTGTCACTAACTCACAATAATATATAGTACAAGCTTTATATCAAAATCTTTCATGTAAGGTACGTTTTTTTTTTTTTTAAATATAAATTATTTAATTTTAAAAGGCAAATTATTAAATGGCTGTTTGAATTGGGGAGGGGTGCAACCGAGCAGGTTATCACAACTACTTACAGAATACAGATATATATTAATTTTATAGTTTCCTCTTTATGCGATATATATTTGAGTTCCAACAGAAAAGATAATATCTTGTTTTATGTTAGTTTTGGAAATGTAACTAGTTTAGAAAACCTAAAGTACTTATTAGTTTAATCTTATTTAAGCTTAGATTGACTCAGGTCGACATAGTAATGTTTTATGCAATCCGTTTAATAGTTATCTATACTAACATTATAAAGAGGTAAAATTTGTTTGTTTGTTTGTAGGGGGTAATCTCTGGAACTACTGAACCGATTGAAAAAATAGTTTTACTAATAAAAAGCTGCACTATCCCTAAATAACACAGGCTATTATTCATTTTGATAAAAACTTTTTTTATATCAATATTTGTAATTTAGTCGGAAAAAAACTTAGGTTATGCCTAGAGTGATGAACCAACACATATATTTACATTAATTATCATAGCAACCAATTTAATAAAATAACAGATAAATCAGCTGTTTGCTCCAATATTTCCATTAGCAGCTGATTTCAAGCTTTGAAGCAATAATTTATATTTCTAACATTTAGGTTAGGTTTTTATTAAAGTGTAGATCTGAGCCTTGCTGGTTCTTTTAACCTTTATTATAACCGCTGTTAAAAAATATACGAAATAATTTGATTCGGACATTATTTACCATCTTATCTTTCGGGTTATTATTAATCCTACACCTTTATTATTAAGAAAACAACATGGATATGTGTATAGAAGTTCCCAACGGGATTGGCGTGTAGAGCACGCAGGGGTTTCCTCTAGTGTATTATATTTTCCACATTGTGTAGACTACAAAAATATCGTTCGATTGTTGCCCACTGACAGGCTTAAGCCTAGATGGGCGTGTTTTGTTCCTTAGTAACAATATAAGTAATTAATTGTATTTTATACATTGCTTAGAAAAATATTATGATATAATATGAAATAATAAATAAACCTATATTGGAAGACTTTACTATGACAATTTGAAACGAATAAATCACATTAAATTACTTCATTATTAAATGCAAGTCCACGTTCATCCAATCAGACTGACTGACTACGGTAGTTTAAACTTTGATTGATGTAAATGTAATTGAACATTTCTGATTGCAAATGTCAGGAGCTTGATGTATATACATATACACGTACAGATACGTCGTGGAATTGGTAAACTGATCCCTTTGATAATCCAAATTATTAGATGGAATTGTTTATAACGTGCTACTTGCTCTTTAGTCTGTCTGTCATTATTTATCTATACTAATATTATAAAGATGTAAAGTTTGTTTGTTTGTTTGTCTGTATGTAGGGGGTAATCTCTCGAACTACGGAACCGATTGAAAAAATAGTTTTACTAATAAAAATCTACACTATCCCGGAGTAACATAGGCTATAACTTATTTCGATAAAAACATTTTTGTATTTCAATATTTATAAATTTAGTCGTAAAAAAATCTTAGGTTAGGCCCAGACTGTTAAATCAACATTATGTATTTACATGTATTACCATAGCAACCAGTTGAATAAAATAACAGATAACAGCTGTTTGCTGTAATATTTCCATTAACAGTTAATTTCAATCTTTGTACTGTTTTTCTAACTTTTAGGTTAGGTTTTTTTTAAAGTGTAGACCTGAACCTTGCTGGTTCTTTTAACCTTTAGTATAACTACTGTTATAAAATATACTAAATAATTAGATTGGAATATTTAACATTATTTACTGTCTTAGATTTTGGGTTATTATTAATCCTACACCTTTATTATAAAGAAAACATAACATGATTATTTGTATAGAAGGTTCCAACGGGGTTGGCGTGCGGATCACGCAGGGGTTTCCTTTAGTATGACATATTATTTTCGTAAATAAATATTATTATAAAAATATTATTTTCTCAAACATGAGAAATCGACAACTAGTCTGCAGCTAATTAGTCTACTATTGTCATAAATACCAGTACTAATGGCTCTACACCTTCTCGCTTCGCTCGCCAGCAGGTATAGGGTGGTGAAGGTAACGGTGCCTTGGATTTCGACGCAAGCGCAGTGGGACAAGAGTTTGGATGAGGACAGAGGCATTTGGATCGGGGTAAGAGGAGACTGTAGAGGTGACCTGTAGAATGCATTATGTAATACAGAGATCGAAGTAGACCCACAATATCCCCAATAATTGGATAGACCTACAATATCTCCAATAATTGCAATTACGGAGTGGATTGTAATTTCACCATTAATATTTAAATAATCAATAGTCAACATTTCAAACTAATTTTGATAATGACAACTAATGGAAAAAAGTTTAAATGACCCCAGTAAGTTAAATTATAATAAAGTAAACAATTTTTTGTTGATTTTTGTTTGAGTTTGCTTTTACTTAACCTAAACAATTTTGGTTGTGACTAATAATAATTAATACCTGATTATAAATTTACAGAGTTGGTTGCTATGGTAATAAATGTAAATGATTTCAAGAAACATGGTTTGGTTCAATGTAGGCCTAACCTCAAATTTTGTTAATTTATAATATGTAGGCCTAACAACATTAAATAACTACAGTGAGCCTATTTCGTTGTATTTTTGTTTGTTTGTTTTTGCCCTTATTTTGTTGACCTAATCTAATATTATGTAACTGAAAACAGATTTAAATTAAGTACATGTTTTAGAATGTGATATTATTAAAATTACTCTTAACCCTTAAGTGGGCGCGCCTCTGTTTGAAACGTAACTGGGCGCGCGGGGTGTAAAAATACCCCCATATTAAAACCATTTTTATTTACAAATTAAAAAAATTTGAAAATCCTTCTACAAATACTTTTTGTACTACCTCATTTATTATCATTTCATTGCTTAAAACGTTAATTTTTTCATAACATGATTTTTTATGTAATTTTTTTGAGAACTTAAAATCTTTTGATTAAAAAGTGCATCCTTTGAAAAAAAAATAGTTACATACTCGTTGTACATTATGAAATATCTTAAATCATTTTTCTGAATAGTAGTGGCTTCCAAATAAAAAAAAAATATGTTTTACAAAATTTTTATTGATAATCTAAAATTTGACCTAATAAGGAAGTTAGACAATAAATTTTCTCTTAATTTTCAATTTTACAGTTTAAAATGAACAACATAAACATTTCACTAACATAAAATCATTTGAAATATTAAACATATTTATTTCATGATGTAAACTGAAGAAATATTTTAAATAGAACTATGATTTTTTAGATACATATGTTGAATATATACTTAAAATTGCACAGAGATAGTTCCCAAAACACGTACGTAACTAGGCGCGCGGGGTGTAGAATACACCCCAGAACTCTTTGACCCGACTGTACACCGACCTCTGATAAGGAAAGAAGACAACTAAATTACTAGTTGATGTGTCACACTACCCTAGGAAGGTACTGAGCTGTATGGCAGTGTAGCCAACTCCAGTTATTTTTTATGGCAAAAATTACCTGCGTGGGGGTTAAAATACACCCCGCGCGCCCAGTTAAGGGTTAAAAGATTATTTTAGCTTAAATATAACCAACAAAGTTAAAAAGTCAGGCAGTAAAGGGTAAAAAATACATCAAAGAACAATTGTAAACTGAGTACGTTTTTTTATTTAGCTAAATTAACAAACACACAAAAACACAGTAAAAAAAGAATCCATAGATGAAACTGCCCATGCACATGGATTTATTCTTGGTTCATCACTTACTTTGGTGCTGTCTACTATGTAACTTTCAATGAAATTTAACACTGAGTTTGAGATTTTTGTATATTTTGTTGTTTTATGACGTAAGCTCAATCTCGTAAATCCATAGATAATCAGCTGCGAGAAAGGTTTTAACATTGTTTTAGCCAATTATTTCCATAAAACAATTTCACATCATTGGGATGCGTAAGGACCTGATACACATGCAAAATTTGCATAATTGTAATTGATGATATAAAAACAGATCATGTGACGAGCGAGGGTTTTAAATAGATCGTACCGCAATTGTTTTGCAAATAGGAAATCTAAAAACTCTATTGAAAATGCGAAGGTTTATAATGTGTTCCTCTTTCTAAACGTTTATCGCAATTCTGGATGTTTGTAGCAAATACGTAAACTACAAGAGGAAATGCAATGTCAAAGAAACGAGAAACTATAGGAGTGACCTCATTTCTTCCGATTTAAAACTTTGAACATTGTTATAATTAAAATAAATAACAAGATCAACAGTTACAAAGTTAACAAGCAAACAAGTAGGTCGACTACAGGAACTAATTAAACAATTTCCATTGTTTGATTTTATTATTTTCCTGTCTGAAAATATAACGGCGTTTCCTTTTGGAAAACTTGAACTTTATGTAGAAGTATATATTGGTTTACTTTTTATTGTTTGAAATAAGTAACAACGATAGAAAAGTTCTCATATCTGTGGACAAACTTAGCTTAATATCGACATATATAAGATACAAATTTAACTTTGCACATTGCACATTCAGTAAAACTGATTACTAAAACAATTTTAACACAATACGCTGGAACACATTAGAAAACAACAGTGGCAAAATCTTTAAATATACTTACACAATTAAAAATGCTAGTGTTAAAATTAGTTTCTAATTATGGCTTGATCATATTGTTTTATATTTTTTTCGGGAATTTACCATCATAGAGAAAAAGAGATGAGTATAAATCAACTTGTTTGTCAGGTGAAAAACTAAAACTAACACTATATTATAAACTAAATAGAAAACACAAACCTAGAAGACTAGCCTACAATTGACACCTAACCTAAAAATACAACTAAAAGTAAGAGTAAGGTGTAACCCAGAACTGGAATCCTAGAGCTGAGACATCAACAAAAGTTAAAAACTAAATACAAACAGAACAAGATGAAACACTGTCACCAGGCACAGACGCCCTCAAAGAATTACGATTTTTGTATTTTTCAGCTTGGACGTCAATTGTATGTGCAATCCTCTAGGTTTATGTTTTCTATTTAATTTATATAGTGTTACCTTTAGTTTTTCTCTAAAGTTTCTTTACTTGATAAAGAGAGTCTATTTGTACCCTCGAAACGTCGTTTATTATTGTATACAACAAAAGATAGCAAATGTCCGAAAACAAATTTGAAAAAAACCATCACACGACCTTAACTACAACTGAGATGTGATGATAAGTCAATGACTACCATCAATAAGACAAACAGTTTAGACCAGGAAAGTAGGTATAGAAGTGAGTTTGCGCCATCAGTCACTGGAAGCTCTCAGGACTCGTTTTGTGGGACAAGATGGAAAGAGAAGAGACAGAGAGGTCGAACTGTCATGTGACCTTGACCGTCAAATCCTAGCGGCCTGGCGCAAACACACTTTTATATCTGCTTCCCTGGTCTGAATTTTTAACATTGGCACTTTTCGTCTTATCGATATGCAATCGTTCATCATATTCACTCAGAATTGAATCATTAAAATTTATTTGTTATTTGGCCAATAAAAATAAACAAAAGTTTTTCTATTTACATGATCATATTAGTAGTTTAGTAGAAGATTAGAAGAAACAGAAAAAAAAAACATTTGCCTTAGGTTCATAAGCAGGAAAGTATTTTAATCGTTTAAAAAAATGTAAAAAATGTAAATAATGTTTTTTTTTTAATAAGATTGAATTGAAAGTAACTGAAAACGCTTCATAAGCCTGTTGTAAAGGTACACGAGCCGCAAGGCTTTGATGGTTGAAACTCTTACCGACTTTCGAT
This sequence comes from Philaenus spumarius, assembly GCA_018207615.1. Lineage (NCBI taxonomy): Eukaryota > Metazoa > Arthropoda > Insecta > Hemiptera > Aphrophoridae > Philaenus > Philaenus spumarius. The sequence goes on along the minus strand of JAGFPH010001233.1, from coordinate 184,756 downwards.
GGGACCTTGCAAATTGGCGAGACAGTAGTCTCTGGTAAAAGACATCATCTGTTTTAAGAACAATGGCTGCTTATCTGAAACTGAAAAAAAGTGACTTTATTGAACATTTATTGACTAAATTTGGAATAAATTTTGAGTGAGAACGAGATGGTGAATCTATGGAATACGCTGGGATTGACTACGAAAGTATATGTTGTTTAGAATTGAGCTTGGTTTTTTTTTATACTTATGGTGGTTCGTAAACCAGAGAAGACCTTCAAAGAGAGTTAGGATCTTCAACCTTACAAATAAAATGAAACAATTAAACACAAAATCAATTAAAATAGAGCTAGAAATTAAACTAATAAAAATATTTTTACCAGAATAATGATATTTTAATACTCACGTGATTAGAAATATAGTCTATTGACTTAGAATAGCATGTTGTGTATGCCTGTATGTATGTAAATACGTATTAGTAATCATAAGCGTAATATGTTTCTGTTAATTTTTTGTTAATTAATAGAATTTCACTGGCTAGTAAATATAAGATACAGTACTGTATTACATATTTGTTTTTGTGTAGTATTGTGTTCGTGAATATGATTATAATTAGATGTATTGAGATATTGTTATTTGTATTTATTTTAATTGTCATAACTTTTAAAAGCGTCTTTCTAAGAAAAATTATACGTGAAGCTTTCTGAGTTCGGGTTAATTTAGATAATTAGGAAGTAGTGTTTAATTAACAAATTGTATGTTATGTAATGTAACTATTAATTACTTAAGTTATCAATTCTATAAAGTTAAACATTGCACATAGGCCTATGTGTATTATGATGAAGAAGTTTACTTTGTGCTTCGACAATAAAGACTGATTTTATTTAAATTAGCTTTACTTTTTTGTAGTTACAATTTCTATGTGTTTCATTCTTAAACGAAAAACATATTGTTTTTTCAAAAATGCAATCTTTTTTTAGTTATTGAAATTAAATACTAAAATGTAAGTATTACTAATACTGTAATATAATATTTCCAAAGATTTAATAGATATAGATTTCCTATATCTTTCTACGTAATATGTATAGGCTACTAGTGGTATGGCTTTGGTCGATATAATTCACATTTAAGTTATTTTTAAGTAATTATAAGTTATCCAATTATAGCTTTAGTAACCGAATACATTCGTTAATATTACCTTAAAAACTACATCTACATTTATAAAATTGTTTATAATACACGGTACCTGATAACTGCCACATACTTTCTCCCAGTTGAAACTATATACCTTCCCAAGAGTAGCATAGGAGGTTTATTTAGAATTGCAAAAGTAGGACATACCATGGAAAATATCAGATGCATGTAACTCACATCCATATTATATTATAATAATATTATTATTATTATTATTATTATTAAAACTGTTCGATCGATTTCGAACAAATTTACACCAAACATGTCAATTAGGCCTGTATAGATGCACGAAAAAAGATTTCGAAATTTTTTGAAAACAACCCCCTTTTTATCAAAAAATCAGATATTATTATTATTACCTAAATGAGAATTTTTAGAAAGATGCGGTTTTTCCATATGGTAGGGTACATTAAGGGCTAGAAATAAGCCAAATGTTTTCAAATTCGTTAGAGCCATTTTTGAGACATTTAGATTTTTCTCGTTTTTTGGCAATTTTTGGTGGGTAAAGCCCCTTAAAAATCAAAAAAATTTTAAAATGAAAAAACGCCTGGAGATATTCCAGAACTACACCTACATACCAATTTTCATCAAAATCGGACCGTTGGTATGGCCTCCAGCTCTTTACACATCCTAATAGACACACAGACACATGGACAGACATCACCAAAAACCCACTTTTTTGGGTTCAGGGACCACCAAAACAAATAATTCCACTAAAAATATTTTTGGGCTCAGGGAGCACCAACACAGATAATTCCACTAAACAATTGTTGGGGTTCAGGGAGCACCAAAACAAATAATTCCATTAAATATTCAAATTCGAAAATTTGGTCGAAAACAATACTTTCTACATATACTACGTATAGTGGGGAGAAAGTAAAAAGGATTCCATTCTTGATGCTGTACTATGGACTTTTTGTCATAGTAAAAATCAAAAAGTTACTAAATACAAACATTTAATATTACTAATTGAACAAAATAATTTAAGTGTGGAACTAAAACTGTAAAAACTTTTTAAGATTAAAAACTAGTTTTAGATTACAAGATTTTGGTTTTATAATTAGTCTAGCTTTAAATTTTAGCCTGAGACTTAACAAAGCATAAAGAACTATTGTTCAAATGCTAGTGTTAATATGCAGTTTAGCCTTTTAAGCTAACGTTGATCTCTCACCCAAAATCATGCACTTGTTTAACTTTTGTGAACTCCTGTGTATATTTAATCAGTGAATAAAATGGTGTTTTTGTTTTGTTTTAGGTGAGTGTTTAGAAACGATTGAATCTACAAACCCATTTGGAAAATCAATCTAAGTGAGTCAAATAATTATAATCATGATAGTTTTATTGTCTTATTAATACTGTATTATAAAATAACTAGAGGGCTCTGGCCCTGCTCATTTCGCTCGCCAACCCACGTCCTACGCTTATCGCTCCCCATCTTGGCAAAGCAAATACAAACAAATGATTGGATACTTTGACATTTTCACGGAAATGACGATTGGTTAGGACAGAAGATCGGGTAAAGCCGGTGATCTGGATCCTGACACATGTTCAATAGGGCCAGCGTGTTTGCGTGAATGACAGGATTTTGTATATAATAGACAGATATTATTAACTTTGGTACTATTTAACACAAATTATTGAACGTACAACATTAATTTCGTTTTACTATATCACACAAGTTCTACAGGTTTCTTCCGATCCCTAACCCCAAGCATCGTTTTTTAAATAGGATTATGAGCCATGGGATAAACCACAGCAAAACCGGCGCTTCTAGTAGACCTATTTGCTCTTACGTGTGAGGGTAGACATTTACTAGTAAACTCTTATCCTAAATCCTACCTTTTTTACGATGAATTCATTTCACATGTATAACTGTTACAGTATCTAATGAGAATGCTGATATTTGTGACAAGTTGTCGTTGCGTGAGATTAGAGCAAGTCGATATTGTCGTATTGTAGTTATACGAACTGAACTGTTAATTTTACAAGAAATATGCATGATAACAGGACCTTTCTCGACTTCGCGTCAATCAATATCTCAGAATCAGGTGTTACTTCAATGTTCGAAAGCGTTCTTTTTAGTTATTTGCTATTTTGATTCCCGTGTGTTTATACTATTATATTTTTAAATGTGTGTTCTAATTTGTTTATTTTTAAATATTAGGAACCTACATTGTTATTTTATAAAAAAAACTAATTGTATATCAAATACGGTAATACTTTCAACTTGTTACACAACTGTTAAAACTTACGATACTATTGACAGAAATGGTACTTGGTAGAACTCAATTTTAAGGGAAATCAACGGTACAAGAAACTGGCACATAGTTTCTCACAAACATATTTAAATTATTAAACAGATTCACTGCGACTTCATAATTGTATTAAAGTAGGAGAGGGGATACATTAAATCAGGAGAGTAACTAATAAATATTATTATTATTAGCTAGAGAGAAAACTATTCGATCGTCAACATGTAAACTCGAAAATTATTCGAAACATGTCAATAACTGATTTTTTGGGGTTTTTTTGGCCAAGAAGAGGGCTGTTTTTTCAAAATTTTAAAACCTTTTTTCGTGCATCTATACAGGCCTAATTGACATGTTTAGTGCAAATTTGTTCGAAATCGATCGAATTTAGTTTTCTCTCTAGCTTTGTATGCTATACATACAGACACACAGACAGACATTGTGTAAAAACCACTTTTTTGGACTCACGGGGTTCCAAAACGGATATTTCCACAAAAATCTCAATATCATTTTTTTGCGATCACTATACTTTCTCTATACTATTTTATAGTGTGAAAGTAAAACATCTCAGGCAATATTTAGTAAATTCTACAATTATTTATTGAGTCTTGCCAACAATGGTTTCGCCAGTAACCTTATTACAAGGAAGCTGAATAACATCAATCGCTAAATATTTTTAGAATTTACTAAATGTATATGTGGTTTTTCCTTATTAAATCTTGTTCAAATATTTGAAATAAATATGACCGTTTGTATTATAGTTTCAATGTTAATGTAAAGTTTAATTTTTAAGGTGAGTTTGTAATTTCTGTTGTGTTAAAAAAATATGTATTTCAATTTATTTATTACTATTTTCATATTTCACTATTGTTATTCACTTTTCAAACTACACATTCAGAATAAACAAAACATTCTGTGCAGGTGTACTATTGTGAGAGTAGATAATAGACATTGCTCAGAATAATCCGTAGGCGTTTGTTTTTACAGAACAGATTGTAGATTGTAGCGTTGTTTTACAATAGTAGTCTAGATTTCATAGTTAGCTCAAAGTACAAATCAGAACTCGTCTTTGAACGGATGTATTCCCTACGTCCTAACCTGATAATAAACGTTTACAATAATTTTCAGTTAAAGCACTAAACCATTGATATCCACTTTTAGTTCTGTACAAATTTCTTCAAATGTCCTTATTAGTTGTGCGGAGAAACAATAAAATAACGTGTTTATTTTGTGTAATTCATCCAACCGGGTGGAAACAATGTTAGTCGACGTTCGTATATTAGTTTTACGATTACGTGTGACTAATTTTCGGCAACTGTTTTATTGTACAACATATTGTTTTAATAAAATGCCATTTTTTTACAAATTTAAGTTATTCTTTTATGAATGTTCGGAGAGCTTTGAAATTTTAGGAGCGACTATTTTTGCTTCCCCCCACCCCCCTCTCATATGCGACCGAAATTATAGTGGCTGTCCTGATGACAGTTTACCACTATTACGGCTGAATTACAACTTTCGAAAATTTACGAACTTGATCAGTGGTCGATTTTCCTCGTTCGAGTAGGCCAGTTTCTGTATGGATTTGGATTTGAAAATTTGCAGCTCAGAGCTTTCAGTCTACAAGAAGTTTAAAAAAGTCTCTGGAGTTTGGCACCAATCTAGAAAAGTCTCTGGATATTGCAAAAAAAATGTTAAAAATCAAAGCATGTATTAAAAGTTTACACAAAACCTCAACTATAGACGATTATGTTCGGTGTATTGAATTTTGTGACTACAAATTCCCTCCGTTCAAAAGTGAACAGTAACTTTATTCAAATATTTTTGGGTTGATGTACTTATATTTAAGATGGATACAATTGTATATCCTCACAGCGTATGTTTTATTTAAATATCAACCTGTGTTCTTAGCTCAATAACAACTTATGTTGTATTTTCTGGGGAAAGACAAAATCGGAGAAAAACTCTTTGCAACTTTTCTAAGGAAAAGTACTAAGAAAATTTGATTCGAGAATACTGAATTTGAAACATGTATTAAACATAGGTAGGCCTACTGTTTTTCAACTATAAAATGTGATATTTTCAGATAACTCCTTATCACAAACTATAAAACATTAATGCACTTTTTTTTAGTAAACATAAATTTGATTGGGGTTGGATTAAAATCAATGAAACTGAATAAGTCAGACTAAACTTCCGCGCGGTGGATACCGGGATTTATAGGAACTGTTATTAGTTTCCTGAAACTTTCCTTCAATATAACCGATCGCAAAGTCTCCGCTAATCCCTGTCGACTTGCTAAATCTTCTTATCAGAACGTTCGTATACAAGTTACACCCTCAGGCTTTGCGGTAACGAACAGAAAACCTTTCTGTACAAAGTGTCGCACAAATCAATTAGAGTGATCAATTTAGAAAATGAAACAGTCTGAAGCATTGGTCGAAATCAATTTCTCTGCGATTAAAGACTTTCTCCCAGCTTCTTGTTCGCAGATTTTACTTAATTTATTTACGAATTTTGCGATTATATTTTTTATAAAGATGTTTAGAAATTGATAAAACGTAATCTTTTAATGTTTTTTTAGAGGAGTCAAATAGTTATATTTGATAATGTTTGTGGGAAAGGTGATTTTTGTATGGTCTGTAAATTTATACTAACAACACATAGTGTATAGTAAGTTTAGGCACTTGGTTTTAATTACTAGGTTGGTATGGTACTACTTCACACAGGAAAAAATCTAGTGAAATTTGTTTTTCCACATTCCTGTGCCTGAATTGTGCATGAAATTTGAAATGTCATTACACCATTTAATCAGTGTTAACACAACATTTCTATTAAAAGCAAACATTTTGAAAATCAAGATTTATCTTACATTGATATTTTTCCAGGCTGTGGGTGTTATCACTTTTACTACCGCTTAACACTAATTTAGTTTAAAACAAAAAAGAATTGCTGATGAGATTAGTTGAGGCAACATTCAAACAACATTCAATTGAGGCAGTTTCATAGGTTTTCAAAATATTTTAACATTTACAATTTACATGAAAAAATAAAGGCTTCTTACGGCTCGCACGAGTAAAATAATATTTCTGAATAGGTGTTATTAATTCAAACACACCCTGTTAGAATTGACAACTCTGGTTTATTTTACCACTACCGGTTTCGATCTTTCCAGAACATTAACAAGATCCACAAAGTTAAATCCTCAAATTTCTAAAATATTTCTGATTTAACTGCAACCCTCCAAGTAGCAAAGCTTTACACTATTTTAGCATTGTGTTTGAGCAAAGACAGTTTCGTAAAGGCGGGGACTATAGGAATATATTATTGCATAATTAAACCTTGAATCATGCAAACGTACTGAAATGCGCTACGAGACAATGCCACCATTGACTGTCAGTATAGCAGCAGACATTCAAGACAAAGGGAAATATTGTTTTTGTATTATTCGTACTCGAGCACGAAGTTGATGTGATAACCACCAGTGTGCCGGCTAACCATTCGAGAAGGAACACAAATTAAAAGCTTCCACAATAAAGCAAATTTTCTCGTCATAAATTATAAAAATTTATTGAAATTACTTTTATTTTAAAGGTAATTAAATTTTGAATGTGGTGATGTTTTTACATTTTCGTTACATGCATTATTGGAAAGAAAACAAATCACAAAGTTCGTCAAATTTAGTTAAAACCCAAATTTAAAACACTAAAATCTATCTAAATATGGACTGTCGTAAACTTTAAATGACATATTAATAATAAATGTATGATCATTATTACAAGAGTATTAATGTGTTTAACATGCTCTTATGGGCGTTGAAATCCAATACGGTGGTTGGGTCTCCTGAGCCTTAAACTAATAAAATGTATAGAGAGGAGAACAGTGGGAGTGAGCTCTGGTAAGAAGATTAAGAAAGTACATTTTTGCCGGTGATTTGAAATATGAGTCATTCAGAATATTTTTGTGCCTGCTCTAGAATGAACACTTTTGTTTAGCACACTGAACGTTTCTCGCGCATATTATCTGCCTGCTTTGAACATAGGCACTTCATCAAATGACAAATTTTGGAAAAGCTGCACCTCACGCACTACTGAGTGTAGAGAACAAAAAGGTTGATTCGCATAATGTTTCGAGCACTTTCTGAGCTCATTCTAGCAACAAAAATAATGAAAAAATCTCATATAAAATATAGGTCCGGAAATGCTCCGTTAGAGAGCAACAGTTGGCGAAAGATTTCGCTCGTGTTTCAAATTCCCCACAGAAACGAATCCCTACTGAATTATGTAGGGCGTTAATTAAGGTGTGAAACTAAATTTATGTTATGTAAAATGAGAAGATCACTTATTGAATGAAATGGGTCCCAGATCTGTAATGTTTGAGATATCTGACGCAGAAATTCGGTCTCAAAAACAAGTTTTCTTTAGGTTTTTAGTACATTAACTTTGGGAAATGGGTTTAAATCCAAAAATAAACATAACTTCAGAGAACAGAACTGTAGATAGTTTAATTCCGAAGTTAATTATGTAAACTAGGACAATAAAAACAAATACAAGCTTTAAAAAATACGATTTTGATTAAAACAAAATACAGTAGACAGTAAATCGTAACATTTTTGTAATGTAGGCTAAATTTAATTTAAATTAATGAACAATAATTACTAGTTTGTGCACGCTGTGTTTAAACGGCACTTTCAATTTACGCAAGGGGAATTTGTTTTTTTATTAAATGATTTTTAAAATTTGCGTGTTTATTAGTTTTATTTTCATTTATTTTTCAGTTCCGAAGTATTGATTTTCAATTAAGTTTATTTCGAAATGTAAGGTGGGATGGAAGAAAAATAGTGTGGCCCTTGTCTTGATTTTTTTAAGATTTTGTCAATTATAATATATATGATATAATTATGAAGCAATTAAAGAAATGAACATTTCGATTATGAACTCCTGGACGCGCTGTAGAACAGTGAAATATCTGGAGAACGAACCGTCCAAAACCACAAACATTGATTGTAGTATTGCGCACATTCGTGATCCGACGAACGATCTATTTTGTAAGGGATGCTCTACGAGTCCGTTGTGAACGCATCTTTAAAAATCATCAAAAAATATAACATAATAATAATAAACATTTTTAAAATTACGTCTCCTATTTAACATCATATTTCACCCATGATAAGTTATTAATAGTTTTAGATTAATGAGAGACGGTCGAAAAAAATCACAAGCCAGACCGTCCCACTTCGTATGTATAACCATGATCATTCCAAAATATAAGAATATAATCATCAATTGAATTTACCATTACCAATTATAGGTCCCCTTCACTGTTTAAACCTTAAATCCTTTCAGTATCGTTGAATGTTTTGATACATTAGACTCATCTTCAATTTAACCTCCTGCCCAGAGAATAAAATCATAAAACAAGAAGAGTGACTTTTATTAAATTTCACATTGCTGAAGAACAATAATATCAGAGCAGAGTTGTGTTGAATGCAGAGTAATATATCCTGGCCTGTTTCCCTCTTGTTATGAATATTTAGGGGAAGCCTGCATAGACCCGGAGGGGGGTAGACACTATTTTATATTTGTGTGGTTGTACAAATGTACATTTATGTTATACAAGTAACAAAGGGGATAAAATATCCTTAGAAAACTCCCGTACTGTTTCACTTTAGGATAACAGTAATTTTTACAGAACACGGTGTTTCAACGCGATGTTTTGGAGGTAGATTTTTACTTTTGACTTAATTTTAAATTCTCAAGTGTTCCACATATAAAGTAAAATATTAGCACAATTTAGACTTATTATAAACTTATAGAGATTTATAATTCAATAACCCGGTTGAATGGCAATTATTATTGATATGATTATTAGCAAATACTAATACGCAAAAGAAAAAAGTCGTTTAGTATCTGCTTTAAGAATACGTTTTTTTTACTATGGACGCCAATTTTGAGTTTCTACTAGTTCATGCGACAACCTTTAAGAATTTGCTTGCTGTTGTTATTGTTAGCCGTTTTATATATTTGTGTATAGCATATATCACCCTTTTAGTTACAGTTTAAATTGGATGAATTGTAAATTTGTGTGATTTTGAAGTGCACTGTATTGCAAAACAACAACAAAACTATTTCGGCTATTAGCAATGTTTACCTAAATCTACTGTTTTTCTGTTTTAATAAACCTTTAACCAATTACTTTTTCTGAAACCTACCACTTTTTTAGTTGATATTTTGGAATCTTCTTTCAGATTCTGATAAAATAAAGTGTCTACTAATTTCGACAACTAATTGATATTAGTGGTATTTTACTGAGTATTGTGTAGTCTATTTCATTTACATGGGTTTTTAACAAAATATAATCGGTTAATAGTGTATGTATAAAAATATATGCAGCTTCAAACACTCTTCTTTGTTTCTTTTTTATTTCTAAGAACGAACATTTCCGAAGTTAAACGAATTAGTGTCCCTTGTTTAAATTTGTAAAGAAGCATATTGGTCTTAAATGTTTGCATTTATATTTATTTTATTAACACTAAAGCAAATCTTATAACGTATTATAGCTTACATTAGTTATGGAACTCTTATTAAAAAAAGTCAACTTCACAAGACATTGTATAGGCCTATTGATTGAAATTGTAAACGTAACCTCAAAGTAATCTACGCTTGTATTACAGATGATGGGTGAAATTTGCTGTTATATAGTTACTCATGTACGTACGTACGTACACTCGCCTTTATAGGAGTTGATATTTACCTGAAAAATTTCAACTGTCTTTAAGATAAATTGAACTCAATTTGGGCATCTTTATTATAATGGCAGCAGTTTGTTTGCAGATGTTAGTACGGAATGCGCCAAAAGAAACAGTTCTGAAACTAAATCATCTGTGTTTGGTTTGTAGAACAGCTGATTAGATTGTTTCCTGGCCAAGTTGCTATTTCTTCTCGTAATGATATTTTAACGAAGAACATCAAAAACCAATAAACAATGTCGACTGACTTTATTTACAAACCTTCACAATCAATCGATAAACTTAATACTTTCGTAACAATGGAGAACTGATACATTTACAATATAAACTGGTCAGTACACGTTGTGGAGATAAGCCTCTCCTTTCTGTTTCGTCTTGCACTTTACACCTCGAATAGTTGTTCTATAGCGCGTTGTTCACAGTTCCTTGATTATATTCACAAGGACAATATAGTATAAAAAACCCCTCTAGGCAATACAATTCTCAATTGATACATTTTCACTATATTCCACTAAAATCTGAGTATGTTTGAAAACTAACTAATCATTCATAATTCAACGACAGAGGTGCCTACGATGGTTCTGTGTTTTACATTCTAATTGAAACCAATGGTTTTATAAACTATATAACAGGCATCGGCGTATTTATCAATTCGTTAATTGAAAACAATTAATCCTATTTCATAAGAACAATCTAATTAAATAAATGTTATACCAAAATTCTCAGAAAGTTGTATATCCTTACTTAAAAAAGCTAAACTGGTTGCTTTGAAAATGAAATATTGATTCTCAATTCCCCCGTTAATAAGTTAATCTAGAACCAACAACCTTGAAGATTTTTAAAGTGAGAGATTTTTACTGTACTCAACACATATAAAACCATTCTAATGGTCTCAGATGTACCAATTAGCTAGAACGCGGCCAGTAACACTGTGATGTATGGGAGCACCCATCCTCTTGACAAATTACATGTATGTTCTGTTCCAATATAAATCAGGATTATGGAAACTGCTTTAACTTATCTATTTAAGCCAATTACTTCTATTTAAAAGAATCGTTTAAGAAAAGAGCATAAATAAGTAGTTCATAATGTAATTTAAAAAAATTCTATTTATTAAAAAATATTTCTATTTTCATCGCTACACAATTTTAAAAGGTAAGTATCTAACAAAAATAAAGTCAGAGTAAAGGTTTAAGTGCTTTCAAAGTCTTGAGGGAAACTTCGAACGTTCTGGGGTAATTTAACAACTATTTGCTGGCAACAATGCTGTCACAGTCGATTTTCTCCAGAACTGATAAAGTTACTAAAGTGAAATATGACACGCCTCTTTACATTCATTCCAATAAGCAGTAACTAGAAAAATAATTTTAAAAAACTAAATTGGTACTCTACAAAAAAATATATATATATATTATGATACTATCTCGTTAGTATCATCTGAATGTGAGTTATTCAACTAACACAACTATATTTTCCGAATTTATGATGAATGGTTTTCAAGACATTTTTCTTCAAAAACTCATCTTTTTTCTATTTCTGAAAGTGATGAATTATGTTAAAGGTTCTCATAACTTTACAGAAAATATATAGACGTTCCGTATTGTGTTGTAAAAATAATGGCTCCTTTTTTCTGATGTTTCTTTGTAGCTCTTCTTACTATTTCAAATTCAATGTGTATTCCAAAGTAGTTGAATACCGTTGTAGTATCTCTAAGAGATTACTACTGTAACTGAAAAATGATTCAAGAAAGAATAGGGCCTACACAAAGTTGTAAGGCGTACATACATACTGCATTCATAACGTTTCTTTGTTTCTTCCTTCCAGAGTCAAGAATATTTTTTATGGTTCATGTTCCAACCTTGTCCCTTTGAACATAAAAAATTGTACCTGGGGTGATAAAAGACAGTGAAATGCAATACTTAAATGCTAGGTAAAACATTTAGGGCATTTAGTAAATGCTGTTTTTGTAGGCAGAGTATCAGAATACATTTCAAGTATTTGCTGTATTCCCTAACCATCGATTCCCTCAGATTCCAAGATTCTTGATCATATAACATATCTTATTCTAGCAAGTTTTTACGCAAACATTCTTGAAGTCAGTCAGGAAGAACTCTATAAAGTTTTCTTTTTAATAAAACAAATAAACTTTACTTTTTCTATAAAACTATTTTGCATTGCAAATTTGTTTTCTATTTAATTTTGAATTACAAATAACGAATATAATTTTAAGTTGCAAGACTCATAAATTCATTCTCGTTTTACTTAATTATCTTTTTGTTATTAGTATTTTGGTATTTCACGTTCACTCAAATTATTGTGTACGACTCACTATGTATTCAAGATCTATAAATAAAACCTTGCAAACACATGAAAGCTATTTATAACTCTGGATATCCTGCTGAATAATGTAATATTTTGGCTTCAAAAGAGAAAACCTTCCCAAACGTATGATAATGGCTTCTTACGCTTTCAAACCCTTGGAAGTCTTGTATTTGTCCGTTATGCAATGCGTTTTTACTTGATTTATAATGTAGGCCTACATTGTTCACTTAGCATGTTTGAGTTCCGTTTAAAGGGGACACATTGATACATTACCGCCATAACGTAATTACTTTTATATGATGTCACTCTGGCTGTACATACATCAATCAGTTAAGGCTCGGCTCTCTACATTCAAAACGGCGAAGTTGGGTACCAATTTCAATGTTAAATAACCAAAACATACCTTCACTATTAAGCATATTTTTCTGTTGTTTTTGGCAAAAAACGAAAGCTGTATTTTTTTTTTTTTTCTTAAAGTAAAATAGATTGTGGGTGTTGATTGCTAAAGTTTTTTTGCAATATTTCTTTTTGCAACTGAGTAAAAAATTAATAAAGTTTACTATTTTTTACTATTTATATCATACTTTTATGAAAACAATAACACGGGTTTTGAAAATGTATTCGGCAATCAACATCCGCATATGATAGTACTTCAAAATGAAACCAAAATTTTAAATTTATTCCACGAATTAACGGAAAAAAAGACTTATTCTGTAGCATTGCTCTTATGGGAATCAGATTCAATATGGCGCAGGGTAAGCGCCCCCTTAAGAGCTTGTGTCATCAACATGAAATGTTCCATTATTTATGCTTCATGTACCTAATATGTTCCTAAAAAACCCATTGATTTTAAATGTTTTTACATAAATTTATTTCCAAATAGGTTTCTAATTAATTTAATAAGATTTTGTTTTTTGTGTTTATGGATACGAGATATTTGTTGGTGCAGGTCCTATCTTTGGGGGAGATTCGATCTAGGTAATAGTATTTTTTGTAATAATAAATACTTCCCTTTAAAATACTTTGCTTGGCTAATTGAAAATTTTCAACGTTGGAGCAGTAATCATCTGTTTTCTCTTACAATAAAAAATAAAATAAATATTATACAGTAGTTTAGTCAGGGTTGGTCGGTACAAACGTATTCGAAAAACTTATTACTTCTTGATAAAAATCACTCTATCGTTCAAAGAGTGATACATAAACTAAACTCCTTCATAAGTAATGATTGCATCCTTCAAACAGTGAAAAATAAACCAATAACACCTTCAAAAATCACTCTATCGTTCAAGCAGTGAAATATAAACTAATTGCATCTTTATAAAAAAACAATGTATCGTTCAAACAGTGAAATATAAACTAATTACACTTTGATAAAAATTACTTTTTAGTCCAAGCAGTGAAATACAAACTAATTACACTTTGATAAACATTACTGTTTAGTCCAAACCGTGAAATATAAACTAATAATTGCACTTTGATAAAAATTACTATATAGTTCAAACAGTGAAATATAAACTACAGTAATTACATCTTTATAAAAAGCAATATGTAGTCCAAACAGTGAAATATAAACAAATTACACTTTCATAAACATTACTGTATAGTTCAAACATTGAAGTATAAACTAATTGCACCTCTATAAAAAACACTCTATCGTACAAACAGTGGAATATAACTGTGTTCTGTTTTTTATTTATATAGTGTTATTTCTCATAAGTCCAGTTCAAGTTTAAATTTTATGAATATAAACTAATTACAATTTGATAAAAATTACTGCATAGTCTAAACAATGAAATATAAACTAATGACATCTTTATAAAAAGTCAATATGTAGTCCAAATAGTGAAATATAAACTAATTGTAATTACACTTTGATAAGAATTACTCTATTGTTCATACAGTGAAGTATAAACTAATTACACTTTGATAAAAACTACTGTATAGTACAAACAGTGAAATATAAACTATAATTGCATCTCTATAAAAATCAATGTATCGTTCAAATATGATAAAATCACTCATGTTTAACTGTAGACGTGTAACAAAAAAATCATAACTTCTAAAATATAATACTAGTTTTTAATCTTTTTTAACATATTATAAAGTTACTAGTGGTTGAAAATAAAATATGTTTATCATCAATATTGTTAAAATAATAAATTCAAAACTTTCAGAAAAGTATTACAAAATAATTGTTTAAATATATTTTATAACACTGGACATTTCTTTTGGTAGGGTAAATTATTTTTGTATGAAAGATTTCTTTTTTCGGAAAAAACTTAAACAAAAGTTTTTTTATTAATATTTGTCATATCATTTATTTCCTTAATTAACACATAAATTACAATTAATATAGAAGTGAGGAACAACAACTTAATTGTATTATGGATTTGTACAATTAGTAAAAAAATAAAGGTATTTAAGTTGTAGAACAAAATGATAAATCGAAGTATGTAATAATTGTTCTTTTACAGCCATGAGAATTCAATGAGATGTCCGGTACTAGTACGTTATAACAAAAATATAATACTTTCCTCAAGAAATAATTAATTTATTTAGAAACAAAAAATAAACAATTAGAAAGAAAGAAGAACATATAATCGTTACAAGATATCAGATTTATATTAAATTCGTTATATCAAGAAAGAAGTTAAAATAAGACAGCGTTCACATAAAGTAATACGACCATCTCGAAACAAACTGCAACCATTATACTACAGATGCTGAATTTATCCCGTGTAAGTACTTCAATGTTATACTTAGATGGTAGTCACTTAAGGATAATACAGTTTGCCGTGTAGTTGGGCTTAATGCATCCTGCAATGCTACAAACAGGATTTAATGGACCATACACTGAGGAGCGTTCACCGGCAAAATCTTTTAATAACTAATAAAATGTAATGCTATAATTTAACCGCTGGATTAATGCAGGTATGTACAGGATTAAAATATGTGTTATGACTTCGGAAAATGGTTCGACGTATCAAAACGAATATAAAGTTCCTAAAAGTATATATTCCGTCCGTGTCTTCCACTTTGTGTTTTTCGACAAATAGACCTAATAATAATGACGAACTTGAAAGAGGAATATAATTCTGAAGATGGAGTACACCTCCGAAACGCCTAAGTAGGAGAAGAGGAAGTCGACGCATAATTAGGTTGTGACTGAAAACAAAGTGCTGCCAACCTAAGCGCATTGTAATAATTGAATGTTGAATTGTAAACTCTTGCTGGTAAACATACTGTTACGATTAATAGGATGTGTAATAAAGATATATTTTAGTTATATTAATTATTAGAGTTAGTGTGTAGTACTTTGCGTAAGACAGATATGGAAGTAAACAAGGAAGCATAATAAGGAAGTATGGGCTTGGCGGAAGTGTTTTTGTGTTGCACGTAAGAACAGTGTAATTTGTCAACACGGAAGTTAGATGGGTTATTTATATAACCCTAATCTAGATTCGGGGCCAGTCTGTTAAAGTGTGGGGACGGAAGCTAGGCAAATTAGCAAGGGACGTTGGGCCGAGACTTGGCCAAGTACTATTGTGAAGCTTAAGGGTCTGAAGCTGGACAGCAGTCAACACTACAAGGTCTACACGAGATTGAAGGACGAAACCGTTTCTGCAGTAGAACGATATTTGAGTGAGTAAGCAGAATACTTAGTCTATCGATATCACATTAGTTTGGACTGGAGTCAAAAGATTAACGGAAGTAAATTCAGTAGCTTTGTTTACCGAATTCTGTGGTACTAGGCAACTAAAAAACATCAACTCCCATGCAATGCTCGGACAGTTGACGCAACGCGCATGAAATAAACGTGATGTTTCCTGTAATGGTAGTAGCATGTCTATTCTCCCGTAAGATCTGTACTGCACGGTGAACGTGAAATCGAGTGTAGTAAAGGAAATGTATGTAGCATAAGTGTAGGTTAATGAATCAAATCATATGTACTTGTTTAATTGCAAGGGCGTGCCAATAAAGCAATGTTAAAATAAGTATTACCACTGAACCACAAGATGCATTATTATTGATCTCTCCCTTACCGAACTAACTTAGTGTTTGAACCCGGGTAAAGAGGGTATAAATCCGAACCCTAATAATACTGTGACGAGAGACATTTTTTAATATTCTGTGATTAAAAATACGTCGTGTGATAGAATATATTTAAACCCATGTTATACATCGGATTGATTCAATGTATCGAATCGTGAACAAAGCTGTACGAGTATAATAAACATCCCTGGTTTGTAGTTTGATGTAAAGCACGCAAACATTAAGTATTTATGTTTTATTAAATTTTATAAAGAACAAATTGGTTGTGTTCCTGTTTTGTTAGTTTTTGTTATACTTATTTTATTAAGTGTTGCTAAGTTTTATTTGAACTTGAAATCGTGTTTATTTACGTTCGCATGCGCAGTTTAATGCCATACGTCTAAAATTTCCGACTTGTGTAAAAACTGTAATCAAAGAATTGTGAATTGAGTTTAAGTTTAAAGTGTTTCATTACTGTTTACATTTATCTTAGACGTTTAGAAATACAATTGACGCTGGAGCAATATGGCAAAAGAGGGGGCGTGTAGAGAAAACTATAGCCTTAAGGGTCTGCTGTAGTGGCGGCCATCTTGGATTTTTATCCCATAAGAGCAATGTTAAATTTCAAACCATTTATTTCGTTTACTTTTTATCATAAAATTGTTTGCAAGGTCTCATTTTAAGCATAGTCACAATACGCATCCGTCTTGCAATTTACATTTTTTTAAATGCTTTTGATTTGTTATGTAATTGACATTTTGTAAGTACAAAGTTTGAATTTTTTCTCCTAACATACAATAAAAAATTAATAATTTGCAAGCCGGATCGGAAATTTTATAAAGAATATTCAGGTTTTTTTCAACACTCAATTACAAAAGATAGACTTATAAAATGGTATGAAATGAGGCAATGTCAAAGCGTTCAGCTGCAAGGAATTGCACTGTTTAGATAGGGATACGGTGAGAAGCGGTTGCTCTTCCGGTTGCTTTCTCGTTTACTGGAGCAGACCCTTAAGTTTTCTTGACATCCCAGATCTAGTAGTTTAGTTTCGGGTTTCTCCTCATTCTTATTGCAATTGTATTGTAGACGTCGAACATAGGCCTAATCAATACGTTTCAATTGTCTATTTATTTTGTATATGTGTTAGCTTAAGTATTTTAACTTGATAACGAGAGTTGATTTAAATGTCGAAACATAGTGTATTATTTCTTTATCCACTATTATCCCAGAGCCCTGTTACTCATGCGTTATGAGCATCCCGACTCCGGCACTGGCTGCAAACAAGTCACTTCTTTAAAGCCTAGTCCACACTTACAAACATGTTTGCTGAAACATTGTTTGCAAACAGTTTGTCAGTTGTTTTCGTGTTTCTCATTTGTTTGCTGGATGTTTGCTGGATGTTTTCAAAATGTTTACGAACAGTTCGCAAACAATTTGGAAACAGTTTGCAAATAAATGACAAACATTTTAACTTGTTTCAGCAAACAAAAAACAATGTTTTCTGTTTTATAAACCAAATGTAAAACACGCAAACGTGTAGACCAGGCAAAGTATTGAAAAATAAATAAATTTATGCCTACAGCTCCAATTTGGATGCAATTTTCTGCATCGTGTTCAGAAAAATACCAGGAACTAAGTTTACATACGACCAGTTTCGGAAGAAAGCGGAAATGCATCGCGAGTACATAAAGTGCATCTAAAAGTGCATACATTTTTTGATACCTCTAAAAATGGATAAAAAACGTTAAAATCGGTACTCGGGGGTTTTTGGGAACGCTGATCTTATTTCTGACCATGCGAAATGCCCCCAGTGCACCGGAGTGAGGGGGCAAAATTTGTGAAGTTGCGACAGAGGCTTGAAAATTTCCTCTCTTTGGTTTTTGGGGACACTGATTTAATTTCTGAACATGGGGAATGGACGCGGGGAGACGGGGGGGGGAGGTGTACATAATATTTTATGAATGGAGAATTTTAATTCTCTTATAGTCTGTCCGCTCGGCCGTGATACCTGACTTCTCGGAACTCAACGCCCCCTCCACTATACCCCGCGCGCGATAACTTTTCACTTGGGACTTGCACAGTTTGGCAACGCTGCGGGTCGGCTCGCTACCCCATCCCACTTATCAAATGTATCCGGTTGGGCGATGACTCACAACTCCTAGTAAAATTACACTTTTTCTTCAAAACTTAATGAAAAGTTCATTATGACTATGCATCTTAAAGATAATTTTCTAACAAGAAATATTATATAAAAATGTTTGTAATCAGACAACTAATAGTATTGGAAAAAGGGTAAACTAAATATATTGTGATCGTTTTGCGGAAAAATTGACATTTAAATATAAAACAAATACTATTAACAAAATAATAAATTCAAAATAATATAAACTTTCAAAAATGTCGTTTTTAACCTGCTGACATTAAATATCTTATTGTAAAAAGTACAATACAAAGTACTTTTTTTTATACAAAATGGCGGATTACGGCTAAACTAAGCCAAAATCGAAAAATGTTATACTACATTTTCGACTTACTTTTGCATGTAAAATCTGAATCTGCATATCCCGCTACAAAATTAACTAAAAACTTTGTTAAATTTAAAAAAAAATATGATTTTAGGCTAATTTTGTTTATTGTAGACAATTACCAAGAAATTATGTTTTTGTCGATAACTCGGTTATCCTTTGACCTACTGAAACTACAAAAAAAAAACTACTGTCTGTCGTTAAAAAATAAAAATATTTTGTCTCTTGTAATTTTTTTGTAAAGTTATCGGTTTTTAAGATATTCCACGGCAAAAATTTGTAACGGCCGCCATTTTGAAAATTATAAAAATAAATTCTTTGTGTTTGGTATACTTGTTAATTGTAACATATAAAATGCTTATTCTAAATTTGAACTTTATATCTTATCTATTTCCAGAGTTACAGTGAACTTTTGTAAAAAAACAAAATGGCGAATTACGGCTAAACTAAGCCGAAATCGAAAAAATGTTATACTACATTTTCGACTTATTTTTGCATGTAGAATCTGATTCTGCAAAGCCCGCTACGCTTTACTGAATCACCCTGTACATCTATAAACAATACTTATAATTGTCCAATTTTAATACATTTTAGATATTTATTATCAGCAAAGTATGACCAAACATGTTATGATAAGAAATATTGAAAAATGTATCAGAAGAAAAAATAATAATTTGCAATTTCGAAAGAGCCTTCTCAGGACAGTGCACCTGTGAGTCAGCGCGATAAGACACATCCGCTCGTCTCAACAGTGCGACGTTGCCGATACCATTTTCACAGTAAACTCCAAAAATCCCAAGTGCAAAGTTATAGCGCGTGTAGTATAGTTTGCCACCGACAGGAGAAACTTGTATTTAAAAGAAATAATTTTGATATATTGTTAAATAAATATTCACATTGTTAATCAAAAGAAGTCGGTTATTTATTGAATTTTTAATACAATAGAGTAATATTAGTTCCTTTATAACATAGGCACCACTTATGAATGTTCATGAAGTTTTCCACAATGTTTAAACACTGAAGTTTGGACAACCAATTGATTTTCAACTAGTCAGAATTGAAATCAGCGCCCTAAAAAAAATCCGAGTGGAACTTTTCAATTCTATTTCTCAAGTTCACAAATTTTCCCCTCCATCGCCCCCACGGTGAAACGGGGGCCTTTCGCATGGTCAGTATTGAAATTAACGCCCCCAAAAACCCCCGAGAGGAAATTTTCAAGTCTCCATCGCAACTTCACAAATTTTCCACCATCGCCCCCCAAAGCCCCTCCCCCCCGGTGCACTGGGGTCATTTCGCATGGTCAGAAATAAGATCAGCGCCTCCAAAAACCTCCAGGTATCGATTTTTGCGGCTCTTCATTCATTTTTATAGGTGCACCCGCGATGAATTTCCGCTTCTACGGAAACTGGTCATAAAGACCTTCTTCAAGAAATCTGCGAGTCCACCATCGCCTTCTTCTAGGTAAGCTAACCTCATTGTGTAGAATTAAATATAAACTAGCACAAGCTAGAAGAACGTCTTCTTCAGTCAACATCTCGAGAAACACTGCCTAGCTAGTGTGGACACAAAACAATGACAAACATTTGTTTGCGAACAGTTGCGAAACAATTTGAAAACTGTAGACAAACATGAAACAACAAACAACAAACTTTTTGCAAATGTGGACTAGGCTTAACATAGCAGGAACTGCAATAACATATTTCTTTATTTGCCTTTGTTATAGTAGTAGGGACTGTTTGCAGAGGCGGCCATCTTCAAGTTGTACAAAACGAGTGTGTAAATGGGCTCTTAAAAAAGTTTCAATTTCTAAACTTGTTTGTCGAGTGGGCAGGGAAATTAGATTTCGATGTTTGTGGATAATGTGGTTATCCAGTGACTTAAGAAGTTTTAGTTAAATTTTGTTTAACTTCCAAGGAAAATAATATGGATGAATGCAAATATCATTATAACGAAAAAGATTAAACAATGCACAAAGATTAAAATAATTTTATTTGTTAAAGGACTCGTTGCAAATAACAATTACAATACGTCAAAGTGATTTATAATTGCAATTAAAATAATGATTATATTATAACGTTTTGAATTAATTAATTATTAAAATTGTACAACGTGGATGTAAATTATTGGCATAGTAAATCTAAATAGAATTACAAGAATTTGTATTCTATATGTATTACATACTATCAATGTAATTTACATGTGAAATAATCACATTAATTTGTATAACGGCTCAGATAAAACGTATTGGTAAACCCTTTACTCAATTTTGCCTTAGTAAATACAAAGGGAAACAAGTCTTGTACAAGCCTGTCTTTCCTTGTTTTTTTGAGAAATAAAAAAACATGTTGTTAAAATACTTGTAAATGGTTTCCATTTTCCAATATGGCGGTCAACTTTCGAATTTCTTATGGACATCCTATGTTTTATGATGAGTTTGGATTTTACAATTAATTTTAACACTTTTTTGTATTTGGTGTGTGTTTTTTTTTTACATCTAACCGTTTAAGAGTTACAGGGGTATAAAGTTTTAAAAACACCCTAATTGAACGAAAGATATTTTTGTATGGAAACTTTTTGAACCAATGAAAACGCTCTTAACACTAACAAAACATTGTTTAGACAAACAAATAACTTTTTTAAATAAAAAAACACGGTTTTTGCTAACTTTTTAAAGTTATAATACACAGGAATTAACATACAGGGTGTCCATTTTAACTGGGCCACCATTGGGATCTCCAAAAGTACAAGATGAACAGCAAACTTTATATGGGAGACTTCACCTATTTGTAAGTGACCAATAAAAATATGAATTTAAAATTTCAAAAATTTGCCACCTTTATCCAATATGGCGGACAACTTTTGAATTTCTAACTGAGCGCAAGACAATCAACTTAAAATCGCCAATAAAAAAGTCTTAAAATAGCTTGTAAAACCCAAAATCACCATGAAACACAAAGTGTCCCATAAGAAATTCAAAAGTTGTCCGCCATATTGGTTCAAAACGTTTCCATAAAAAAAATATCTTCTGCGCAGTTAGCGTGATTATAAAACTTTACACCTTTCTAACTTTTAAAGGGTTAGTCGTATCAAAACAACACCAAGAACCAAAAACGTATTATTAATAACTTGTAAATCTAAAATAATCATAAAATATACAGGGTGTTCCAAAAGAAATTTTAAATATTGACCGCCATTTACAAATACTTTAACTACATCATTTTTTAATTTCTTAAAAAACAAGGAAAGGTTCCCATTTAAAGTTTGCTGTCAGATTTATAGTTTACAAGACCAATGGTGGCCCATTTAAAAAAGACATTGTATAGTATAAACACATTCAATTGAAAACAATTAGCAATATTCTTGTTGACATCTTTTTTAAAGATGTTATTTTTCAAACAGGTTGATTTTTATGTATCACATTCTATAAGTCTACTCAACAAAATATAAATTATAAAGGCATCAAGTTTGTTTGTAAGATCCTTTCAGATAGTTTGCCAGGGTAGTTTTAATTATTTTGATGGTATTAGGAGCTTTTTTAGTAGATTTGCACATTCAAAAATTCAGAAGGTAGAACATTATTTTAAATAAGTAACAAGATGAAAAGACGGAAAAGTTTTTCGAGACTTCGGCTACTGTTTTTTTTAATCCTCAAAAATGAGACGCTTTTGTCACGCAAGTCACGTTGCTGTCACTCTAGAAAGCTCAAAAGCTTTTCAACTCTCCGCATTAAAATTACGAAGATTTTGGCACCACCAGAAGTTTTCTACGACGTCTGTGAGTGCATATATAGTGTTCACAGACAGACAGACACACGGACAAAAAATTCTTTATTGCTTTATCGTGTTCAGAGACCTCGAAAAAGTCGAGGAAAATCATAAAAAGTGGGGGTAAAATGTTTAGATTTTTCGCAAGATTTCAATACTTCGAATTTTAATGCGAGCCGAAGTAATATTTCTAATTTGTATAAGCCTAAATTAAATTTTACATACTTTAGAATGGATGAGAAAAACACGTATAAAATAACAAGTTATGCTTATTATTTACACATTTGAAAACCCATAAACAAGGAATTGAACACACATTTGATGTTAAATTAATTTTAGATTATTGGTATCTAAGTCAACAATTTAATGGATATAACATATTTACTCCCTCTGTGATTTATTTTATATTTGCTTATACTTGCGTTTTAGATCTTATGTGTCCCATCGTCAGAATCTTCTCCCAAAAGAAGTCGTAAACATATTAAAATATTAAAAACGAACACATACATGATGCAGCGAGACATTTTGACAGGTGCGCACCTCGGCGTTTGAAGGATGACTCAAAACAATTACTGTTTTTTAATATTAACGACCTCTATTAGTATGCAGATCCTGATGATGGTACATACGTTCTGAAACGCGTAAATAAAGTCGTAACAAATAAGTCGCAGGCCACAGATGGAATAAGAATATTCAAAATTATTTACTCATTTGAAGTTTGTTTATCTTTTTTACTTTTGACAATTTTAAATGCTTTTAAATAATTGTTAAAAGTCTAGATTTCTGAATTCTTTTCAGAACTTTGTAAAACGAGAGCAAATGAAACATAATTTCACTCTCGGATCGGTCTCCATCACCGACTATGAAAAAAGGTATAAGGTATAGCTCATAGTTTTCAGTTCGTTCTTGACAGGTGCATGCGCAGTCGACCATTTTATGAGTGAAGGGTGGGAGAACGGAGAAGCAAAGCGATTTCTTGTGCAGTTTTGTAAGTTTGTAGCAACAGGTGTTTGGTGTTAGTACTGTGCTCCCAGTTCTTTCTCTTGGGTGATTGGGTGACACTTCCCTTTCTTCTACCTAACTCACCTTCTACATAGAATCACAGTCTTAAGAAAAATAATAAACTACAGTCTATTCAATGCGAATTTATGACGCGTTCAACTTTTTGAACTCCCAGTCTTGTTGAGGTCATAACGTTAACAGCTGTATGGATGTTTATTCATTTAATTGCATTGTTTTTTGGGGTTACAGGTGAGTTACTGAAAGCGTATATCATTGAATTTACTGAGCCAACACATTGGATGTGAGTAAACATATTATATTATTATTACTTCTTGTATTATACTATTATACCATTGTATTTCAAACTTAAATAATTTCTACACTGTATAGGCTATTTAGACCATTGAACAACATGTTAAGACATTGATCTCGTGCCAATTTACATACACTATTGATCAGGTTTATTATCTTTTATCTCTTTATTTGTATTTTATTGTATTATTAGGCTACATCTTTCGTTCCTAATGAATTTTCTGCATTAAATTGCTTTTAAAACTTGCAATATCAGGTAAAAAATAAATAGATTTTGTTTTACATGTTTCGCTTTTACAGCTTTATAACATCAGAGCTCTATATTTGAATAACGTTTATGGACACGTGGACTAACACATAAACAACTATATCGATAGCGGAATTAGAATAGTAGCGTATTGAAACGCCTTACAAACTAAACTATCACCAGTCAAATTGGAATAGTCTAGTTTTTACCTTTAACGACATTTTCTTACATATAGCCTATCGGAGCAGATTTTCGCTGCACATTCGTTCACTAAACCCAACAGCCAATTATTATATTTAACAATTTTTGTTAATCATAACGCTTAAAAATAAAAACTTATAATGACATCGGCAAAGACCTCACAAATATTTATTACCAATTGAAAATTTTTGCTTTTTCTCCATCAAATTCCATGTTAAGGGTTGTTGCGAATTTAACGTATTACAAAACGTTTTGCTTCCTTCCTTACGTTTCGGTTGTGTAATAATTCTATAGGTACCCGCTTTCCAGCCTTTCTCTCCCATTTCAACCAGTTTAAGGCTCTTCTTTACCTTGAAGAAAACTCCCGAGTGTACAGTATGATTTCAATGCAAAAGGCCTGACTCAAGCCGCAAAATCGTTGAAACATGCATTCGTAATACCGTGCTTCGGATTCTATTTATAAATTAATAATCTGGGAAATTACTTTAAGTTATAAAGAAGGCTTTATATTTTTTACGTGTTACCTTAAAATATGGAAATTATTGCTTAAAACTCCCAAAAAATTCGTTAAAAATAATAGATTTTTACTCATTTAAACTGTTTATTAAAAGGAGTTGCCGACGATTTCTTTAAATTACGAGGTATAAGACAAAAGCACAAAGCCTTTAAGAACAATTTAAGATGTTTCACAACTTTTTAGGTTGAAAAACGGCGTCCGAAACACGGTAATACGAAGTGCATATTTTTGCTGTTTTACACAAGGTATAGAAGACCCTTAATATGTTGCAATAAAAGTAAAATATAGCCTACTAGTGAAAAAAACTTGACTAAACTAAATTAGTCAGAAATAGTTTCTTAAGTTGCGTTCCTTTTCTAGTTTAAAATTTTAAAAACCATATTTACATCCTATAGTAAAAAGGCTATTGCCCATACATTGTAATTCTTAATTATAAACCTGCAAACGAGACGCTGTCAATCCACCGCGTGGGAGTAAATTGGATCAACCCCTTCCGTCAGTACTTTAAAGTCTACTTAGCTTTGATAATTGCATTTGCAAGCACTCTGCGAGTAAAAAGGTTTTAGCTGTAAACATTACATCGATCACTGATGATGCTAGGCTAAAAGTAGACTTGCCTGTAACTTTTATAGTACAACGAAAATCAAATGTAGTGAGTTTATCATAACCTAAATAAAAGTTTTCTGTTAGACCGACAGTTTTATTTTATGTGAAAGTTTCTCTGAGTTTTGAAAATATGCTTCAGTAACAATTTTTACGTCAACTTTGTTGGTCTCAGCGCCTTTCGAGTCTCTATTCGATTCGATGAATATGGCCAACGATCCATTTACCGACCGCTTGTTTGAAAGAACTACCCTTAAATTTTTACTTCCTCTTGAACACACCACCTGTCTTCTTGGCGGATTATATCTGAGTAGATCAGGTAAAAATGTAATCTCACTCAACACATTCAGATCAGGTTGTCGTCGCCAAGTAATTGACAACTTATATAGCCGAATCTCTGACATAATGTGTATCATCCTATCCACGATGATTACAGTTGCCTATGACCACAAGATGCTTGTACCATTGAGCAGAAATATTCCTTCCTTGCCGCAGTGTAATGGCAACAAAATCAATTTACTTCTTTGACTATCTTTAGTTTCAGCGACTTTCTGCACTCAGTTAACAATGATGTTGTAATTAACGTAAATAACTTTAGAACTATGAGGACTGTCGGGCAGATCTTTATCTTCTTTCCTGACGCAACTTGCCTAGCACATTTCACAGTGGCCTTTGTTTGAAACATAAAAGATTCATAAATAATTGATTATGATCTGTGAAGTTCCAGTTTCCAGCATACATCCTGTTTTCGATTACAGTCTTTGAGGCAGTCCCAATTAGATCATTAGTTTACCACGTTTTGGTATTAAGGCTTGATATCTTGTTTCAAAATTAAATCAATTTATGGAAGATGTTAATCCTTAGTATCGATATTTTAGTAATGTCGCCTATGCTACTGTAGCTATATGTAGTGGCTTCCTGCTTTCAGTTCATAATCTTAAGCGTCGCTGTAGTGGCGGCCATCTTGGATTTTTATTCCATAAGAGCAATGTTAAATTTCAAACCATTTATTTCGTTTATTTTTTATCATAAAATTATTTGCAAGGTCTCATTTTAAGCACAATTACAATACGCATCCGTTTTGCATTTTAGATATATTTTTTAAATGCTTTTCTTTTGTTGTGTAATTGACATTTTGTAAGTACAAAGTTTGAATTTTTTTCCTAACACAATAAAAGTAATTTGCAAGCCGGATCCGAAATTTTATAAAGAATATCCAGTTTTTTTTCAGCACTCAATTGCAAAAGATGGATTTATAAAATGGTTTGAAATGATGCATTGTCAAAGCGCTCAGCTGCAAGAAATTGCACTGTTTAGATACTGTTATAGAGAGAAGCGATGCGTTTCCGGTTGCTTTCTCGTTTACTGGAGCAGACCCTTAATGTTTATTTATCATTATCTAAGATACAGATACATTCAATTCAAAGTTGGTACATTAAACAGTTCCTTAATTTGTGCAGCTTTACTACCTTTCTCTCTAAGCTAACTCAACATTCAGGTCAAGTTACAAGAAGTAAAATATTAGCAAGATAATAAAAATATATTGAAGATCGTACTCCTCATTCAACTACAAGTTTTAAACAATTTCCACCAAATGTATTTTTTGACCTGTTATTGATTATTATTCATAATATTTTAGTTCAAATTTATAAACCGGTACATTTTACCCATGAATGGTCACTATTAATAAATTCATATTTTTTTTCTTAAAGTATTAACTGTTGCCGCTGTCTTCCCTTAGGTTAAGGATATGCTACAATTAAGGCAACATTTAATAAATTACTGTTACTGTTGTTTTTTGGGTTTTTTTTAGTACATAGTCAATAGTTACTACCCAAAACAATACAAGTTTTTGTTTGATTTTTAATGCATTTTTCCTCTGCAGTCCAGACTTGTCCGGTTCAGCGTTATTTTAGCCAAAAACACACTACATTCGTCCGTATAATTGTGTTTGTGTGTGATATGTTTAAGAGTTTTTATATTTCCTTATGACAACCTCTATTGAGTTGACAAAATGTGCGGGCCTGAAGATAAAACTATAAAACTATAAAACCACGGAAGCCTTCAAGAGATCAGTAATAGACCAGGAGACAGTATAAAATAAGCAAAACCTCGTTTAAACGTGAACTATTTTAATGTCGTCAACTTTTAATAAATTACAAAAATTTATTAGGTTCCTTAAGCAATGCTTGTTTCATATGGATTCTTTCAAAAACTGATTCCAAAATCAACAAAATTGGTAATTCCAAACTCTAGAAATTAGTATGGGCAAACATAGATAAAGGTTTAAATAACGAAAATCCCACCATAGTTTCCTTGAATTTGAAAATAGCTAAATTTTTGCCCAAATATCTGAAGAATTAAAAAAAGAATATTCCAACTTTTTGAGAAATACTTAGATCTATATTCGGTGATAGGAGGTTATTTAATAACACTAATTACCAATCTATTAATCTAAAATCTATGGTGAAGTTTATTTATATTCAAACTTGGAAATAAGTGGAAAACACAATCCTCAGAAATTGTTAACAATTTATAAAACTCAATAACATCATAAAGCCTGAAACTCTACACAGCTCGATTCCACTAACCATTATTTTTCTCCATCATTAGAATTTCTAACGATGTTCTCAGAACTTTTGAATTATATTTTCAGATAAATAATCTGCTCTATCATATCATTTATACCTTCCCTCGACTTCCTTCCAACCAACCGGTGTAAAATAACGAAAAGCTACTTAAACCTAACGAGTCTGAGATTTAGACTTCACATTACCTTACATTATTTATAAAGTATACTTCTACCGAGTCCATTTATTGCACAAATCACACAAACATTGACTTTATCTACTCTTAAAGAGGATTTATTGTGCTAGATTTTAGGGGAACTTGAAAAAAATTGTAGTCGTTATGAATTTTAAACATTTTGTACCCCGCCTGTATGTCCACTCACAATATGAAGAAGACATACTGATTCGGCCGTCTGAAAAAATACATTTCTTTGACACTACACCTCAGAGCAAAATAAATTTTACCAGAACATTGGCGGTTATGCGAAACAAGAACATAAATTAAGAAAGTTTATTTCTGGATTGTTCCATGGATTGATTGAAGAAGAGACAGACATCAGGCAATAATTCTTACGCTTAATAAATAAAAACACCATCTTGCCTTTTTACTTTCTCACTATACTATAGTATAGAGAAAGTATAGTGATCGCAAAAAAAATCGATGTTGAGATTTTTGTGGAAATATCCGTTTTGGGACCCACTGAGTCCAAAAAAGTGGTTTTTACAAAATGTCTGTCTGTATGTATGTCTGTATGTCTGTATGTCTGTCTGTATGTCTGTATGTATGTATATCTGTATGTCTGTATGTAGACAAAGCTAGAGAGAAAACTATTCGATCGATTTCAACTAAATTTGCACCAGACATGTCCAGTACGCCTGTATAGATGCAAGAAAAGGGGTTTTGAACAATTTTGAAAAACAACCCTCTTTTTGGCTAAAAAACCCCCAAAAAATCAGTTATTATTTTTTTATAAAAAAACGGCTCTAACGATTTTGATAAAATTTGGCTAATTTGTAGCCTTTAATGTGCCCTACCATATACAGAAACCCGCATCTTTCTAAAAATTCTCGTTTAGCTAATAATAATAATAATAATAACTGATTTTTGGGGGTTTTTTGGCCATAAAGGGGGTTGTTTTTCAAAATTTTTCAAAACATTTTTACGTGCATCTATAAAGACCTAATTGACGTGTTTGGTGCAAATTTGTTCGAAATCGATCGAATAGTTTTCTCTCTAGCTAATAATAATATTTATTAGTTAATCGCCTACTTTAATAAAAGTATACAAAGCTAGAGAAAAAACTATTCGATCGATTTCAACCAAATTTGCACCAGACATGTCCAGTACGCCTGTATAGATGCACGAAAAAGGGTTTTGAACAATTTTGAAAAACAACCCCCTTTTTAGCCAAAAAACCCCCAAAAAATCAGTTATTATTTTTTTATAAAAAAACGGCTCTAACGATTTTGATAAAATTTGGCTTATTTGTAGCCTTTAATGTGCCCTACCATATACAGAAACCCGCATCTTTCTAAAAATTCTCGTTTAGCTAATAATAATAATAATAACTGATTTTTGGGGTTTTTTTGGCCATAAAGGGGGTTGTTTTTCAAAATTTTTCAAAACCTTTTTACGTGCATCTATAAAGTCCTAATTGACGTGTTTGGTGCAAATTTGTTTGAAATCGATCGAATAGTTTTCTCTCTAGATAATAATAATAATATTTATTAGTTAATCTCCAACTTTAATAAAAAAAACTCTCCTACCCCACCCTACAAGTCACTGTGAATCTGTTTAGTAATTTAAATATGTTTGTGCGAAAGTATGTGCCAGTTCCTGGTACCGTTTATTTAATAATGTTGTGAGGTTTGATGAGGCTATGATTTTTTTTTCAAATGGTCAAGTTTTTTGAGTCGACACAATTACTCACGTAGATGCTTTTTCAGTAAAAGCTACATGGTATTTGTTATTATTACATTCGGGTCTGAGGCGGCATTACACTGTGCTACAAATGGATATCAAGTAAATCAACCAGAGAACATAGTGTGAGGATGGTGTGAGGACGCGTTTTCAAAAATGTATGATACTAGTACAGATGGAAATATATGTTAAGAAGCGGGCCGCGCAGGTAGGGAGGTGAGTGTGGAAGGGAGGAGGTATGTTATGTGTGGCGGGTTGGATGATTTGACTGCTGAGTACACTACTACCCAGTCTGTTTTTTACGGTTATGTTTCTAAAAGTTATATACAACATTTATAACAATATATATATATATACAATATTTATAACAATATGTACAATATTTATAACAATATATACAATATTTATAACAATATATACAATATTTATAACAATTTCATTAAGTTGATTATAGTCCAGAAATAATAAAACGCTACAATGTTTTTAGAAAAGGCAGTGCACTAGATAACGCGACTAACCTCTGTCACCGACTAACTCGCTACGCTGACCTCCATGCTGTTAGCGCATGCGCATTGGCCGTCAATGCTTCTGCGCATACAGCCAACAGCTTCTTCACAAATATTTCCTACTGTACTTCATTACGTTACATAATTTCGCATGCCAAACCCACATAATTGTTCTTGTTCGTACTTTATAATTTCTTTTTTTAAGATGTTTGGATTCACCGTAACCTCAAACGTAAGATGATAAGTAATATAAAATGTATAAATGACATTATAATATTTACGATATGATAAGAGTTATAGTAATGTAATGTTTAAAAACCGATCTTAGGGATCTCCTAATCAAAAATCTAACCTAAACGTTAGAGATGCAAACTATTTTGAAAACTGAAAATGGAATTCCCACTGAGTAATATCTTACGCGTCAATTACAGATTAAAAAAAAAGTTTTTATCAAAATAAATATTATAGCCTATGTTACTCAGGGATAATGTAGCTTTTTATTAGTAAAACTATTTTTTCAATCGGTTCAGTAGTGCCAGAGATGACCCCCTACATACAAACAAACAAACAAAAAAAAAAAAACTTTACCTCTTTATAATATTAGTATAGATAAAGATACAAATGTTATCTTTTAATTGGTTTTTGTTTCATATTGATTATCAAATGATTTAGAAGTTATTAATATTATAATAAAGGAGTTAATGCTTGAATATATTTATATATTATACAAAGGTGTACGTACGTCTTTTTCCGAAGTTAAACGAATGGGTATCTTCTTTTAATTTGTATAAATGAATAAATTCATTATTGATAAAAGGTTGTATTTATATTCACTTTATAACCTCTAAGCAAAACGTATTATATCTAATTTATTTTATGACTCACATTTAAAAAATCAACTTCAGAAGAATTTCATTATTGATGAATTACTTGTAATTGTTAACATAACCCCAAAGTACAATCTACGCTAGGTTTTATACAGATGATGGGTGAAATCAGCTGTTATATTATATGAGCGTTGCTCTTCTTCTGTTGCTAGACAAAACACATTGTTTCTTTACAATCAGCTGATTGAAGAACTGTAAAATAAAATCATTGCAATGGTTTGGAAATGTAGATTTTTTAATTTAAGAAATTAAGGCCCTTATTAGACGAGGTAGCCAGATGACGTAGCTAGCGACTTAGCTGGCTACTCAGATTGTCATTGGACATTGATTCTTATGGAAGTTATTACACGAGGGTAGCCAGCGACGTAGTTTTCTACTCAGATTGTCATTGGACATTGATTCTTATGGAGGTTATTACACGAGGGTAGCCAGCGACGTCGCCAGACTTTGGCTACCGACTGGCTACCGAGTCCCGTCGCCAAGACGGTCGCCAGTCTCTACTCAAGCTGGCGACGCTGCGTTGTAGCATACGGAGCTTATTACACGAGGTAGCCAGTCACCCGTCGCCACTCGGTCTGTGTGTGTTGGAGGCAAAAGTTGGTGGAGGCAAAAGTGTACACAGAAGATTTTATTTGTGAAATTGAAAAACACCCTTTAATTTGGAACTGTACTGTGGATGAATACAGTGACAAACACGCTACATTGAATGGATGGAACCAAATTATATGCACTTTTATAGCAGACTTCGAAGAACGGACCCTGGCTGAAAAAAATATCCTTAGTAAGTATGTTTCTGCAATTATTACTTTAACCCTATAAATAATAAATGTTTATTGTATGTTAGTCACAAGGAAAATTATTATTCCTATTAAATCATTATATTATCTATCCCAGTTATTTCATCCTTTATCTACCCTAGTAACTAAAAAAAACTGGATTTCGACATTCGCAAGTAATTGAAAAACTTATTTTCGTCCGCACAAAGTTCATCAAATAGTGTGTAATATAACCCTTTCGATTATCTTTCAGAAAGAATAGGATGTACGTGCATTTTCCTCTTTCTTTGCTTCGTTTTTTTTCATAAGTAAAAGGAGAAGAAGATACTTCGTATAATTACTCATGCTACTACAATGTAATGCAATTAAAAAGGAGAAAATAACTATCACGCACTTAACACAACTTCTGTAGTTCACAGCAAACTGAGCTGTTGTGAGTGAATGGCGACCCAACTGGCCACTTCTCTGGCTACTTGCTTCGGTAGCCAGCTACGTCGCCAACTTCGTCGCTGGCTACGTCGCCTGGCTACCTCGTCTAATAAGAGCCTAAGATGCTGTAAAAGTAAATAAAACCTGTTAATATAGAAAAGTTTTGCTTCTATTTGGTATAACCCGCGCATGTAAATCGGTATAGTGGAAGTCTCAGACGAACTGTCTAAAGGATTGAAAAAGTTTACTTTTTCTCCCATGTTAAATCTCCATAAGAAAAGTATATTTTAAATTATCGTCCCTTTTAACGTAACTATTTTCAAAATACAAATAAAACCTGCTAATATAGGACCGAAAACCAGTGTTTTGGTAAAACCCGCATGTAAATCGGCCCAGTAGAAGCCTCAGACGAACTGTCCAAATGTTTTTTCCTTACGGCTTTAAATATATAGACTAGGGGAGAACCCTGCGTGCTCCGCACGCCAACCCCCTCCCCCCACTCCCTGATGGAACCCTGTGTGCGCCGTTAGAACCTGTTGTGTAGTCAGCAAGGCTCTGGTCTACACTTTAATAACCTAACCTAAA
Source organism: Philaenus spumarius (assembly GCA_018207615.1). Classification (NCBI taxonomy): domain Eukaryota; kingdom Metazoa; phylum Arthropoda; class Insecta; order Hemiptera; family Aphrophoridae; genus Philaenus; species Philaenus spumarius. The sequence goes on along the minus strand of JAGFPH010001233.1, from coordinate 151,390 downwards.
AATTAGAAATACTAATAATTGTTTTAAAATTTGAAATAAACTGTTAATGAAAATATTAGAGACTACAGCTGATTACTGAATCAACAACAAACATTATTTATTTATTTTGGTTCAGTCTAGGCCTAACTTAAAATGTATTTATAGTTGTTGCCCTTCGATACTCGGCGGATACAGCTCCATTCGTGGTGAGTGGAGCGCTAGGCAGATGGTGCGACACATGTATAAAATGTACTTTTAAAAATGCTATTTCCTTCCTATTATTTTTCTTGTAGCAAAGTTAAATGAAGAAAAGTGGATATATCAGTGAATTTAACTAATATTGTATACACATAATCTAATTTTTTGGTATATTAATACATATAAGAAAGAAAGGAGAAAAAAACATTACCTTGCATAAATAATACAGTTGCCAACTAACATGAAAAATATTGCAATTTAAAACTGTAGCCCTATCACATATACAGAAATGAACAAGAGCACCCGGACAAATTGCTAAATGACAAAAAACAGTTCGATGCAACCCCCACTTTCGAGCTAATAAGCCAGCTTAATAGGAAGTAGACATCAGCTGATAAAGCACCAGTACACTGTACAGTGTCAACCTAATAACATGTTTGAACTTTATTTGTGCGCGTGTGTCGTTTGTGTTTTATGTGTTTTCTATAAATTATGTTAAACGTTTTTAAATGTGTTTTGACCACCCGACGATGGAAGAACTAAATTCCGAAACACGTGTCGTGGAATATATGTATTGAAGGTAAAACTTCAAATAAAAGGATTGCTGGCGGTAAGTAACATATTAAAAAGTTACATTAAAGTGTATTAAGTATCAAAATCTAGCCTTTACTCTTAAAGTCTTATATCTTACTGACGATTGGACAATAGAAAACTGTACTAAAATATTAGTTAGTAACACAATAGTGACAAAATCTTTACGTTTCCCTACATTAGTATTTTTACTAGAAGGATAACTTTTAGGCCTACTAGTTTTTTAACTTTCAGTTTAATAATTTCCACGAATTATGCGTGACACAATTTTTAATATCATTACAACTGTTGTCAAAATTATAAATACAGTATGTTAAATGTTTTAAACTAAACCTTTTGTTTTTATGATTGCATATAACAATTTGTAAAAAAATATATTATGTAATCAGTAGTCGAGTAATCAAGTTTTACAGTATGGACTGTATGTATGCGTTTGGTTTAGTGGGTGCGGGGTTTTATTTCGAAAAAGGAGTAAAGTTTCAGAGAACATATTGACTTCAAATTTGTCTGCCTTCTGCACATGTGGTCAGAGATACTAGTGTCCATCCATTGATTGTACAAACAAGTTGTTACAACAAAAAGTATCTCTCTGGACACAGGATCCCACCTCTTGAATGGGTTGAGCAAGAAGATAACGAAAATGCGTGAAGATGGAATTGACGGAGTTATCAATAAGACAGTGAATACGTGTGACGATATAGGATTTGAAAGCACCTGGTTAGCACAAATGCACCAAGAGAAAAAAGACTTTGGACTCGGAAATGGCAGGCGATGAAAGCTATTTACTTTCAGCAAAACAAGCTTTTCAGAGGGAATGCTTTTGCGTTTTTGACAAGCTAACTATTGAAATGGCAGATCGGTCGAAAGCGTACCAAACCTTATCGACTGACTTCCAGTTTTTGGAGGGTTCATCCTTAAAGAACTGGCCTATATCCAGACTAGAGAATTGTACCAAAGACTTCGGCCTAAAGTACCATGATGTAGATACCTATGAACTGGTGAAGGAAATAAGTATGTTTAAATTTCAAAGAAACGAGCTTATTAAAGACATAGCGTCATCAACCCCCTTAGATCTGCTAAAAGCTATTCACTTTTTCAAACTCCAAGATGCTTATCCGAACATAGAAATTTGCTTGAGGATATTTCACACCATGCCAGTGACCGTCGCCAGTTGGGAACGCAGCTTCAGTAAGTTAAAGTTGATAAAAACTACCGGCGTTCACGAAGTGGCCAGTCACAGTTCACAAGTTTGGCAATTATTTCGATCGAGCATCAAACAGCTGCTAGCCTCAGCTTCGATGACCTCATCAACGAGTTTGCTTCTGTGAAAAGAGTCAAAATGTGAAGAAGTACAAACACTGAATATAAATTTCTATTTCAAAAGCGGTCATGAACCTATCTTTTACTGTACATAATTAAATTACAATTTGAATTCTATATAAAACTATTGTCCATTACTCACTATGTGTAAAATTAAATTACTTATGAAGTTTTTATTCATTTTGGTGTTGTTATTGATCTTAATAGACAATAAACCTACAGATCACGCGCTCAAGGGTCGGCCTCGACGTGCACTACAGTATAAGTGCCAACAATTATTATTATTATTAAGTTCAAAAATTATTAAACACTGTCGTACCGGTTCAAAGGATGCATACTATTATATGTACATCACGCTGAAGATGATGTCGTAAACAGCTTTCAGTTATATCTCTATTTTTCGGAAGTAAATAGATTTTTTAAGGCTTAAATATACGTCGGGACCGAATATTGAGCGCGCAATCGGCAGCTATGCTACCTAAAAAACGTTCTATGAGATATTTGAAACAAACTTGTGAAAAACACTCAAAACTTACCATTTTGCACCTAAAATTACAAAACTTTTCAGGCTTTGGCTGGGGGGTTAGGCCCTCTTGGGGGCGCGGCTAGTACAATTCGCCAAGGGCGCCATGTACTCTAGCTACGTCCCTGTTTAAGATAAAAAGTTATTAAAATTATAATAAAGAAATTAATACTCAAATATATTTAATGTTATACGAAGATGTACGTATCTTTCCGAAGTTAAACGAATGGGTATCTTCCATAAATTTGTATAAATGAATAAATTCATTGTTGATAAAAGTTTGAATTTATATTCACTTTATAACCTCAAAGCAAATCTTATAACGTATTACAGCTTACCTTAATTTTATAACTTATATTTAAAAAAAATCTACTTCAGGAGAATTACATTATTGATGAATTGTAATTGTTAACATAACCCCAAAGTACAATCTACTCTAAGTTTTGTGCAGATGATGGGTGAAATCAGCTGTTATATTATATAAGCGTTTGCTCTTCTTTGTTTCTTTACAATCAGCTGATTGAAGAATTGTAAAATAAAATCATTGCAATGGTTTGGAAATGTTGATTTTTTTTAATTTAAGAAATTAAGATGCTGTAAAAGTAAATAAAACCTGTTAATATAGAAAAGTTTTGCTTCTATTTGGTATAACCCGCATGTAAATCGGTATAGTGGAAGTCTCAGACGAACTGTCCAAAGGATTGAAAAAGTTTACTTTTCTCCCATGTTAAATCTCCATAAGAAAAGTATATTTTAGATTTTCGTCCCATTTAACGTAACTGTTTTCAAAATACAAATAAAACCTGCTAATATAGGACCGAAAACCTGTGTTTTGGTAAAACCCGCATGTAAATCGGTCCAGTGGAAGTCTCAGACGAACTGCCCAAATGTTTTTTTCTTACGGCTTTAAATATATAGACTAGGAAGACCCCAGCGTGCTCCGCACGCCAATCCCCCCCTCCCTGTTGGAACCCTGTGTGCGCCGTTAGAACCCGTTGTGTAGTCAGCAAGGCTCAGGTCTGCACTTTAATAACCTAACCTAAAAATTAGAAATACTAATAATTGATTTAAAATTTGAAATAAACTGTTAATGAAAATATTAGAGACTACAGCTGATTACTGAATCAACAACAAACATTATTTATTTATTTTGGTTCAGTCTAGGCCTAACTTAAAATGTATTTATAGTTGTTGCCCTTCGATACTCGGCGGATACAGCTCCATTCGTGGTGAGTGGAGCGCTAGGCAGATGGTGCGACACATGTATAAAATGTACTTTTAAAAATGCTATTTCCTTCCTATTATTTTTCTTGTAGCAAAGTTAAAAGAAGAAAAGTGGATATGGCAATCAGTGAATTTAACTAATATTGTATACACATAATCTAATTTTTTGGGATATTAATACATATAAGAAAGAAAGGAGAAAAAAAACATTACATTGCATAAATAATACAGTTGCCAACTAGCATGAAAAATATTGCAATTTAAAACTGTAGGCCTATTTGTAAAATTTTGTATTTATGTAGGCTTTTTTTATTATTATTAGGGGATTGTGTGATCCACCACCAGGACCCACTGCACTTAAACCATGAAGTCCTCTGTGCCCCCCATGTAGGCCTTAATTATATATCAAGATAAAGATACAAATGTTATCTTTTAGTTGGTTTTTATTTCATATTGATTATCAAATGATTAAGATAAGAAGTTATTAAAATTATAATAAAGAAATTAATACTCAAATATATTTAATGTTATACGAAGATGTACGTATGTTTCCGAAGTTAAACGAATGGGTATCTTCCATAAATTTGTATAAATGAATAAATTCATTGTTGATAAAAGTTTGAATTTATATTCACTTTATAACCTCAAAGCAAATCTTATAACGTATTACATCTTACCTTAATTTTATAACTTATATTTAAAAAAAAATCAACTTCAGGAAAATTACATTATTGATGAATTTTAATTGTTAACATAACCCCAAAGTACAATCTACTCTAAGTTTTGTGCAGATGATGGGTGAAATCAGCTGTTATATTATATTATATTATATGCTCTTCTTTGTTTCTTTACAATCAGCTGATTGAAGAACTGTAAAATAAAATCATTGCAATGGTTTGGAAATGTTGATTTTTTAAATTTAAGAAATTAAGATGACGTAAAAGTAAATAAAGCTTGTTAATATAGAAAAGTTTTGCTTTTATTTGGTATAAACTGAATGTAAATCGGTCCAGTGAAAGCCTCAGATGAACTGTCCTAAGGATTGAAAAAGTTTACTTTTCCCCCATGTTAAATCTCTATAAGAAAAGTTTTTTTTTTTTCATTTTTGACCCATTTAACGTAAATATTTTCAAAATACAAATAAAACCTGCTAATATTTGACCTAAAACCTTTGTTTTGGTATAACCCGCATGTAAATCGGTCCAGTGGAA
>JAGFPH010001233.1:96039-146244 GCA_018207615.1 Philaenus spumarius | reverse complement strand
TGAAGCATTTATTTATATATAAGGTCCTAAAGATGTTTTATAGCAGGAGTGGAAATACTTCCAATGTTCAAATTTATTATAAAACAAGAAGTACTGCCCAGATGTACATGAAAAGACCAAAAGTGAACCGAACTTGCTTTAAGAGGTCTTTTTTATATATTGGTCCCAAAATATTTAATGAATTGCCTATACAAGTAAAAAAAGAACCAAGGATGGTTAAGTACATGTCGCGAGTGAGAGGTTGGCTTTGGGGTTTCGAGTCCTGCGATGAACTGTTTAAGAGTGTAGTTTAATAATAAATGTTTAATGTTTATTTGTAAGTGTTTAATGAATTGGTTAAGTTGGGATACATGTGTTTCTGTCGATTTGTGTGTATGGTAGTTATGGAATTATATGTGTGGTATGTGAGTATGTGTGCAAGCAGTTGTGCGAGTTTGGATATAGATTTTTGATTTAATCTTGTGAGGGGAGGCCTGTTAGATACACCACCGCAGGAGTAGCCGCATTATGTTAAGAGTTAAGTATAAAGGTAGACTAGTTATTTTGTATTTATTTCAGTATTTTATTATTTTTATTTTGTTTATAGTTTAGTTTTTTTTTTTCACACTAACCATCTAATACTGGAAGTGATGGTTAGTTATTTCCCAACCATTGTATTGTACATATAAAAGTAAATAATTGGAGGAAAATAAAATATTATTATTATTATTATTATTATTACTATGTTTAGCACGTTAAATTTCAACATACATTGGAAATATAAATTTGGAGGGGATTAAAATTAGGTGACCCTACTTCCAGTTAGTTATGGAACTGCGGAGGAAATGCGAGTACCTCTAACCTTCTGGCGTAATTGCCCCTATAGAATCTGCCAATTCAACATGGCAATACAGGACATTTACTAGCTCATGCGCGTTACACTTTTCGCATTTTAGTTGGACATTTGTGGGAAATGTATAGTTGTTGCGATCAATTGGGTCACTTTGTATACGTTTTCATACCCCATCATACGGATATTTTGCAATTTGGCCTCGAGGGTACCACGATGACACTCGGAAGTTTAATTAAACATGAACTAAAGCGCACAAACACTTTTGACGTCTGTCGCGTCAACTTTACTAAACCGTTTGTTCAGAAATGTCGGAATTGTTAACCTCCATTTGAAATACATCGGATTGTCAAACTTGTTAAAACTTTGAATGCAGCTTGAAAGGTCGAATCAAACGCAGCTGGTCTCCAGCTGACAGGTTAACAATACTCATCAGCTGTGAATAAGTCAACAGGTTTTGTTGCGCCATATGTCAGTTAAATGCAAAAACGGTGTTTTCCAAAAATGAATAACTTGTTTAAGTAATTGCATGATGATGATTAGGGCAGAACGATAAACGCTCTAAGGGCGCGATCTAATGACACAAATAAAAGAAAGGTTTCCCGTCTATCAGCACTACAAAAGTCACTATAACTTTGAAAGTAGATGTTCTGTTCTTGTTTTACTTATTATATTTTTTAAATAGAGTCCGTTTAAAATGTTTACCTTTGAATATCTTGAAAATAGTAAACTTAAAAAACAGTTTTAAATGAGGCAAATAGTTCTATGTAAAGTTGTAAGGCTCTTTTCACTGTGGAAAAAACTCCGAGTGTACAGTGCGTTTTGATAAAATTGGTCCGAGTATAGTCAGTGAGCTCGTGGTGGTAGCGTAAGAAGTAGTGAGGGGACGGACAATACTGCACAGAAAACCACAATGGTCCCAGCGTCTTAGCACCATACAAGGCTCTATGATAGACTGAGAGGAACTTATATAGGATGACTAGTAGCGCCACAGCCACCTTGAATCGCAAGCCGCGAGGTTGTTGAAACATGCATACGTAAACTCATGTTTCGGTTTAAATTTATAAGTTAGGGAACAATAACTTTAAATTACTAAGAAGACTTTATATTTTTTACGTATGCCCTTAAAATATGGAAATTATTGCTCAAAACCATATTTTCGTTGTTTATGATTTTGAAATGAATTTAAAATAATCAATGTTTGCTTATATAAAGATTTTATTAAAAGGAAATGCCATAGATTTATTTCCATTACTATAAGACGAAAGCCTTATAATTTTAAAGAATTTCAAAGGTTTTACAACTTTATAATTTGCAAAACAGCGTCCAAAACATGATGTCGCTGGTTTACCCTAGAAGAAAAATACCCTTGAAACATGTGAAAAAGTTACCAGGTTATACATTGTTAAAAATTGTTTATCATTAGCAATGTTTAGTTAAATTTTGGCGCTGATTTTAGAAATTGTAGTCGATGGATTTCTTCAACGTGTTATTGTAGATGTTATCCAAGACAAGTAAATACAAAAAATTGGCAGGCATTAGAGATTGCCGAAAGAAGGGAAAACTTAAAACTATGAACTAACAGTTTTTTTCAAATTAATTGTAGTATCAAAAATTAAAATGTTTATAATTTCTAAATCAAAGTCATTACCATTAGTTCGGTTTTCAAAAACTATTTTTGTCAACCTAAAATTTCAATAATAATAAATAATAAACAATAAGTTTGCCATTTCAGTATACATATTTTCTACATGAAGTTTCGATAGTTTATGCTAATAAACCGTAAATTTCAAATAAAAGTAAATTTGCGTGTTTAAGTTTTTTTACAAATTTTTGCAAACTTAAACACCATTTCAACAATGCACAGTATACACACATTAAACTTTCCACGAAGTCAATTTAACAAATTATAATCAAGATAGTAAAAAAAAACCTTTACGTAGATTCGATATTATACAATGTTCAACCTTCAACGAGGACTGAGCGCATCACGTCATACTTATAGCTACAGATATACTGCTATTACAGCATATTGGTGACCCATCCAAAAACCGTCCAACGCGCTATCATACAATCGGGTATATGCAATGTATTTGTGTATATTATGCATATATGTTAACACAGGCCGCTGCTCGAGCGCCAGGCTGGTAACAGTATTATGTTTATGTATAGTATAATAAATTCTTTCACTGCTACAAGCGCAACACGTCATACGTATAATAATTGCAGATATACTGTTAACATTAGAATATTGGTGACGCGAGTTCATTTTTCACCAATCCAAAAATCGCTCATCGCGCCTAAAGAAGTTTTTACTTCAAAAAATGTTCCGACTATTATTGGATTACTTTTACCTATTTTGAAAGAAAAACCAAACTTGATTTGGGGTGAACCAAGTTTAAAGCGAGTATTAAAAAATATATAGTTTCAATGGAAAAAATGGGAGTCTAAGCGAAAGGTATTGATTGAAAGGTCCGTTAAAGTAAACTTTAGACACCATTAATTAAAAGCTATTTTTTCAGAACAATTCGAGAAGAAGATAGAAGATAATGATATTTTTATATTGACTAAACTGCTGCGGACAGCAACTTTTTCAAAATCTTTGCAGCTAAGTGGATTTGGTGGTGTGTACAGAATTGTTGCACGTCTTATCGGTTCTAAACGTGGTTTTCTTGAGGGAGCGCAAATAATATTTCCGGCAAGTACCGGTACATTGACGGGCGACTATCATGGACAAATGAATAGTACAGTATTAACTTTTAGAAATGGATCGAGGAAAAATGTGTTCCAAAACTTCCCAAAAACTCTACCGTTGCGATGGGCAATGCTTCCTATAACAATAAGTTGATAAGCCCCTTCTAAATCAGCTGTGAAACATGAAATGACCGGCTGAATGTGGAGACACAGAAATGCGTTCCGTCAGAAAAGCTACTTGGTTTGGAAAATCAAATAATACAGCCATAAAAACATTCAGCGTAGATACGTTGCTTAAAAATATGGCTTTTTAGTGTACGTTTACTCCGAACATGGGCGAGTGAAATTCCATTGGACTATCATTCGCAAAAGTTAATAAGTTTAGTCAACAACAATTATATTTACATAGTAGGATTTTAAAACTAGAAACCGAAAGTTAAGGAATTAGAAATGTTTTTAGTAATGCCGAGTTATGAGTCTGTTACCGCAAAAGGGTAGTAGTTGAATTCCTGCTGGCACCGCCAACTGGGCTGCCTCACTTTTGGCTATACTGCGTTTAACTTTGCCCCGAAGCCGAGAATGGTCGAGGCCCCGTGACATCGCATGGCACCATGTAATACAGCTACGGTTTCGGTTTCCCTTCGCATCCGCTTGGGGCATCGTGATCCAGGTTGCCTGGTCTTTCTTATCCAGGTTAAATTTAACCGTATACTTTTACAACAATTGCAGTCCTTACAGTTGTGTTATAACTGCGTTTTGTTGTTTCTAATGACCAACGATATTTATTTCCCACCATTATATTTGTTCACATTCTGTTTTGCAACGACTAAAAACTGTAATGCCAACCTCTTACATTTTATAAAAGAAATATTCTCATAGCAATCTTTTTTAAAGATGTTCTATTACTATACACTGATTTCCCATCTATGTGTTTTATATAAACAAGGTATAAAAATAAACTCTATACTGAAAGAAATTTGTGCTTGTTTAAGTAAACTCAAACTATTGAGAAATTTGGGACTTAGTATGTTTTGGAGGGAAATTCTCTTTGAGTTTCAAGCGACACTGCGTTGCATCAGTATAAAGTACAGTTATCTACGTCTAATCCGAGTGATTTACAGAACAAGTGAACTCAATATTTAGTCTATAGACAACTTCATAAAATAAATTATTTATCAGTTTAGCCAACATTTTAACAGAGAAGTATCCATAGAATGACAGGTGGCCTTGAGTTGTAAGTCCTCTTGAAAAACGGCGTCGGTAGTCAATCCCATCAATCCTTGCCTGGCCTTAATACCTCAGAGTCAATATACTTGATCTCACCCTGCCTGGTGGGTAAGTGATATCATTAAGAAAGAAGCTTGTTTTGATAGAAAATACAAAGAAACAAGTTCATTATAAACATGGCGCTTAGTTAATTATAACTTAACCAACTTTGAAAATAGGTTATGTGAGGCACATGTGTGCTTTACACAAACACCTACTTGCTCCACACACATATATATTTTTTTACAAAATACATTAATTACAATTGGTAAACAATATTAAATGACTAAATCAAATTATTAACTTTATGATATAACAGGAATTATTATAAAGGTTCTAAATAATGAGCAAAGTCTACTCCTAAACATAACCTATTAATTAGAAGTACAAATAAATGTTATAAAAATTACCTGCTATGTTATTTACCCGCATTGAACGTCTTCAATCAGCAAACCTGTGTGTTTTAGTTAAATAAGTAGCAATTTTATTTATTAATTTATAGGCTTAAACTTTCTTTTAAATTATTTGTAAATTTTAGTTTTTTTTCCACCAACTTTTCAGATTGGTATTTAATAAATTTTCTTACAATTCTTACAATAGTTGACATCACAGTTTATAGTTAAAGGAGGGGGAGCCAGCTTGAAGCTAAATGTTCAAGCCTAAATCAGTCTGTTAGTAACCATGGTCTGGAGAAGACTCCAGATCACTTAATGTAGACTCGCGTGCCTTTTCCTTTATTTAGTTTAGTGTTAAGTTCGGACCAGCAGAGAGATGTATCGATTATTACTTTGAATAAACGGTTTAAAGTTAATCAATCGCCTACTTCATTGAAGAAACCCACCTTACACCAGAAAACCATCCTGACAACCGCCCGTAAGCTCGCGCGAGAGCAGAAAGGCACCACCCATAGAGGAGACGCACCATCTGGAGGACACCGTAGGGGTAAACTCGAAGAGGGCCACGTCACATTGGTGCCCACTTTCCAGCCAGTTTTACTAACCAGTTCAAATTAAAATATATTGGTGTGTAAAATAAATTCTAATTGGCATACTTCAAATGTGTTGGATCCATTTTCAGAAAATTTTAAAGTGACAACAATTTTCCTTTTTTTAACGAAAAGTTTAAATAATCAACAACAACCAAAACAGTCTTAAAAAATTGTTCTGAATTTTGAAATATTTAAGGGCTTCATTGCATTTTTTTGTAAAATTTTGGTAAGCGAAATGACCATGATTATTTTAAATTCAGAGTTCTTGACACATTTAGGTTCTAGGCTAAAATTTTGTTTTGTTTACAATTAGCAAGAAATTATGTTTTTGATGATAACTTGGTAAAATTGGTGAACTGTTTTTAAAATGACTGAATAATAATAGACGAAACGACCGTCATTTTTTAAATGACGAAAACATCAAAATAGGGTGGAAAATCTAAGGTGATTTAAACCTGTTTTAAATAGAAAACAATTTTCACACTTTACAGTATATGAAATACTCAACGTTATTTTATAAAATAGCCGTTATTTTAAAAATGTACGTAATCAAGTTCTTATTACAGTTTTTTTTCTTAAGACTTAAAAATATAAAACTAAACGCAAACAACGAACATAATTAATGCTTTTTTTGCATGCCAATTTTAAAGGTGTGCAATACCACTCAAAAAATGCATCATATTTACAGTTTTGTATACAGAATTTTTTTTTAATTTTTCTTTAGGTCAATTATTGTATGCAATTAAAATGGCCCAAGTAGTATATTTATGAAACTAGTTGCTTAAAAAATATATATTTTAAGTAAAATCCATACGAAAAAGCAAAAGAAGGTTTCGATACGAACTAATAGGAATAGATTGTAATATTATACTATAGCAGTTTTGAAATGAACAAATCGTATCAAATTACTTCATTACACAATGCAAAATCACGTGCATCCAATCAGACAGACGGTAATTTATGTTTGATATTAATGGGAGCATTTCTACTGATTGCACAGGTAGCAAAGAGCGCGTGGAGATACGTGAAGCAATCGGTAAACTGGATCGCTTTAATATATCCCAATTATTTAATTAATTGGTTTATAATTCATCATTTGGTCGTAATCATTAAGCGTATGTTTTCTCTTTGAAAGAGGTTGTAGTTAAAGTGTGCAATACATTCGTGTAAATGTAGCAACACAGCGATTGCAGTCAACCATCAGATGGCTGGTCATGTACTGTTTCATCAATAATGGTTTGTAATAGTGATGCTCGATTCACGAATCATTCGTTCAATTTGAATGAGTCAGCAAATTAATCAATTGATTCATTGGCTCACTAAAAAATTCATCGATTCATTAAGTGAACCGAACGAAGTCGTCCTTTTTAATAAATTCAAACCAGCCAACTCGATGTATAATATAACTTATTCAAATAACCGACTTCCGAGTCGAAAATAGTAGCATTTTCATTTCTCTTGTTCTATTTTGATTATGTCCTATTCTATTCAAATATAATTGCTTCAACTTTAAACCGTTGTGTCTCTACCTTTATTATTAGTTTAAATTTTACTTTATTAAGATTGTATTTTTATTTCTTTTATAGGTTTACAGTAAGGGTATAAGAGTTATTGTCTATTGTATATCAGTGTAGGCCTACATTAATAGTGCAACTTAACTTTTTGAATAAAAGTAAATATTAAGTAATAAAACCAATAGTTACCACAGTTACTAGTCAAGGAAATCAAAATACCAATCTAAATAATGAATTATAAATATTTATATCAAATAAATACAACAATAATTAAACTAGAAAATAAAATGCCTTTTAAATGTATACTTAGATTATTGGTAGAACCTCCAACTTAGCTCATTTTCATCGAAACCATTGTTTAAAAAGATTTTTGCACTTTAGACTACTACAAACTATAATAACGAAAACTAATCAGTGACAGCAGTAACTAACTTTACAAGCGTAATTTATACATAGACATAAGAGAAAAAAGCAAAAGCAAGAGCAAAAAAGTTTATTTTTTCATTTTTTTTTTTTAATACTAGATTATTACAATCTTAAGCTACTGCTCAAATAAGTCATACATATATAAGAAAGCAAGAAACATGTATTGAAGCCTAAATCACAATCTAGGTTCTAGCTACGTAAACCTTACTATAGGTATCTACAAATTCAATAATGAGGTAGATCCTGTGGCTTCAGCCGGCAAAGTCTTCTTCTACACAGTTCCGTGTCCAGTAGCTGTAAAGCTTCCACGTTAAGGGTCTTCTATACCTTGTGTAAAACAGCAAAAATATGCACTTCGTATTACCGTGTTTCGGACGCCGTTTTTCAACCTAAAAGTTGTGAAACATCTTAAATTGTTCTTAAAGGCTTTGTGCTTTTGTCATATACCTCATAATTTAAAGAAATCGTCGGCAACTCCTTTTAATAAACAGTTTAAATGAGTAAAAATCGATTATTTTTAATGCATTTTTTGGGAGTTTTAAGCAATAATTTACATATTTTAAGGTAACACGTAAAAAATATAAAGCCTTCTTTATAACTTAAAGTAATTTCCCAGATTATTAATTTATAAATAGAATCCGAAGCACGGTATTACGAATGCATGTTTCAACGATTTTGCGGCTTGAGTCAGGCCTTTTGCATTGAAATCATACTGTACACTCGGGAGTTTTCTTCAAGGTAAAGAAGAGCCTTAACATGACTAAGGATCCTCTTCTCATGTCTATTTGCATAATCAGTTATAACGTCTTTTACTGATTTCAGATTTAAGTCCGAATGTAGGCCTTCATTACGCTGATATCAACTTGCGTTGGTCATTGCACGAATTATACTATTTTGGCTTCTTTGTATCAACAGTCGATTAGATTTTTTGTACATCCCCACAGTTCTACTCCGTATGTCCAAATTGGTCTGATTATTGTTAAACAAAGTTTTTCGCTTATTATAAAGGTCCAATTGCGATTTCCTGCCAATTAGCTTGACGTATTTTAAGGCGAATCTTTTCTACTTTAAGAGCGAGGAATGGCGCCAAAACGAGTGAGTTGTGGAAAGATGACTTGAATGCATCAAATGAATTGATTCATTATTGGGTTCCTTTAAAAGAGTTGATTCAAATGATTCAGTTCAATGAAATGACTTGATTTGTCTACCACTACTTGTAGCACATTCCTTCTTATAGCGTCCTTATTATAGAGTTTACCTACATACATGCTACCGTACCTTTTAAAGAAATCACCAATGTATAAACTTTGGGCAACAAAATGCGAATCTCCAATTTCATGCTTTCAAGAAATTCTACTGTAAAAGAAAATGTTTTTCGTCCTTTTTATATGCAAATATCTTAACCGTAAAGTTTAATGAGACTACAAACGTAATTATTCTGGTTTTAAAGATACTTTCTTAGGATTTATTGTAAATGTTTTTGTAATATTTATTTTGGACAAACTTACCACTCTCTTTTAGGGTTATTTTTATGACACCCTCCACAGTTAATCCGATAAAATGTCAGGCTTTTTAAATACGATGTATATTTATTTTCTATTTTCAGTTCATGTTTAATCAAACAAACTATAATGGCCTTATTTCTACTCTAGTTTACCTGATCAGGTTGTCCGCTATGTTTTAATATGAGGCTTCAATTTTGTTTTTATTTGTAAAAGTTTGTATGCCAATGTAATATATTTTGCCTCTTCTCAGTTGAACTTATGAATTTCAGACAAAATATGTTCGGCTATTTTCGATGTATTTACATGGCCTAAACGTGTCCTATTTTTGTGTTCATTTAACTAATTTCTAATGGTATTGCTTCTCACCAATATACTGCCTTCTACATTCACATTGTATACTGCAAATACAGTTTTTAGTATCCTAAATGCCATTTATGGGTTTTGTTTTGACGTGATATTGCCTAACAGTCTTTTGATTACTAATCGACGCACGTACGAATTTTATAGTTTCTAACTTCGCACCTGACATTTTCCGATAATCCCGGCACGCAGTGGATTGTTATGATCGCATTAGGTTTATCTTTACATTTTACTTTCTCACTATACTATAGTATAGAGAAAGTATAGTGATCGCAAAAAAAATCGAAGTTGAGATTTTTGTGGAAATATCCGTTTTGAGACCCCCTGAGTCCAAAAAAGTTGTTTTTACAAAATGTCTGTCTGTCTGTATGTATGTATGTATGTATGTATGTCTGTATGTATGCATGTATGTCTGTATGTATACAAAGCTAGAGCGAAAACTATTGAATCGATTTCAAACAAATTTGCACCAGACATGTCAAGTAGGCCTGTATAGATGCACGAAAAACAGTTTTGAAAATTTTTGAAAAACAACCCCCTTTTTGGCAAAAAAAACCCCAAAAAATCTATTATTATTTTTTTATAAAAAAACGGCTCTAACTATTTTGATCAAATTTGCATTATTTGTAGCCTTTAATGTACCACACCATATGAAGAAACCGCATCTTTCATAAAATTCTCGTTTAGCTAATAATTTAATATCTGTTTTTTGGCCATAAAGGTGGTTGTTTTTCAAAAATTTTCAAACCCTTTTTTCGTGCATCTATACAGGCCTAATTGACGTGTTTGGTACAAATTTGTTCGAAATCAGTCGAATAGTTTTATCTCTAGCTAATAATAATAATATTTATTAGTTAATCTCCTAGTTTAAAATCACCTCTCCTACTCCTACAATAATGAAGTCACTGTGAATCTGTTTAATAATTTAAATATGTTTGTGAGAAAGTATGTGCCAGTTTCTGGTACCGTTTATTTTCTTTTTGTTAAACATCACTTTTTTTACATATTGAAATTATGGACTGAGAGTATTTGTTTAGACCTAGGTCATCTCAAATGTGATTTAGTTCTCGCTTTTGGCTTTCTTCATCAAAGCAAACGTATTTTTAGGTTATTGGGAAGTCAAACATAATAACATTGACTTGTTTAAAATTCTTTTAAAGAAAGAATGTTGGGAGAAGCTTGAAGACTTCAAAAATATAGATGAACAATTTGGATATTTTATTGATGTTCTTACTGGATGTGTCTTGTCCTTTAAAAACTATAAAAGTAGATGTTAAGTACCAAAGAGTAAACTGGATAACAAAGGGGATTCTTGTTTCCAGAAATAATTTGAAATTTTATCATGAAACTCACAAAAGAACAAACAGCGTCAAATTTAAACATTTTTATAAAAATTATAAACAAATTTATAGAAAGATTATTTTAGCAGCAAAAGCCTATGAAGTCTCAAAGAAAATAAGTTGCTCCAATAATATTAGTAAAACTACATGGGAAATAATTAATGAATATAGAAAACAAAATAATAGATCCGAAACTATTGCACTAAACATCAAGGGGAAAACATATTCTGAGCCTTCAAGAATTGCTGATCTTTTTAACAATTTTTTTACTTGTAGTATAACTAATAGTCAAACTTTAAATCCTGTACCCATTAATGTTAATAACAGATACCCATCCATGTTTCTTTCTCCTGTGTGTGTGGAGGAGGTATCCAGGGTGATTAAAAGCTTGAAGAATAAAAAAGCCACTGATATGGATGAGATTTCATCTTGGCTCATCAAACAATGTGCTGATGAGTTGGTCAAGCCTTTACAGGTTTTAGTTAACTCTTCTTTCTCTGATGGTAGATTTCCTTCTAGATTAAAAATTGCCAAAGTCCTTCCATTATTTAAAAAGGGTGACAGTAAAGACATTAAAAATTACAGACCCATCTCATTACTTCCTGTGTTCAGTAAAGTTTTTAAAAAACTATTTCTGACACAACTTTTAAATTTCTTAGATAAATTTAATATTCTTTTTAGTGGCCAATATGGCTTTCGAAAGGGTAAATCTACAGTTGATGCAATAGTCAAATTAATTGACTTTGTTGTAGAAGGTCTTGACAATAGAAATAACGTTATGAGTATCTTTCTGGACCGTTCGAAAGCGTTTGACCGTGTTGATTTGAATTTGTTACTTACAAAAATGTGAAAGACTTGGCATTCGAGGAAAGCCACTTCTGTGGCTAGAATCGTTTATTTACAATATAACACAATGTGTTACTGTTGCAGGAAGGCTGTCTAAAATGTCGAAATTAAAATATGGTCTACCTCAAGGGTCAGTTCTTGGACCAGTTTTGTTCTTAATCTTTATAAATTATTTGTCATCAGCAGTATATGTGGATAGATTAATTCAATTTGCTGATGATACAACTTTAATATTCAAAGCAGATTCTCTCCAAAATCTAGAGCAAAGGGCTTTTGTACAGGTCAATGCTACTTATCAGTATTTCACTGAAAAAAATTTGGTAATCAATCCAGAAAAAAACAAATATTTGAATTTTATTTTAAAACCAAACACTTTTCAGACATTAAGTGTCTTTCTTGGAGAAAAAGAACTTGAAGAATTAAATTCAATAAAGTTCTTGGGTCTTACCATAGATAACAAGCTGACCTGGAACTATCATGTCAATAGCATCAGTGCTAAAGTTAGTTCAGGAATATTTGGATTAAGAAATTTAAAATTATATTGTAACTCTTCAGTTCTTTTAACAGCTTACTATGGTCTAATATACCCACATCTGAGCTATGGTTTTCTACTTTGGGGGAAATTCATCAGTACAGAATATGCAAAGAGTGTTTGTCCTACAAAAAAAAGCTATAAGGCTTATAGCAGGTATAAATAAACAAAAATCTTGTAAAAAATACTTTAGAGAATTGAGAATTTTAACACTTCCTAGTATGTATATAATGGAAGTAATTCACTATTTTAAATATAAGTGTGATCTTGTTCAGAACAAGGACGTACATAATTATAACACCAGGACCGCTTGCAACTATCGTGCTAATCGGCACAGGTTGAATTTATATAGTAAACTTCCTTTGCAAGCAGGTCCTTTATTCATGCATAATCTTCCCATTAAAATGAAAAAGATACAAAATTTAAATTCTTTTAAAAACAGCCTTAGGCAACTAATGTTGTCTGGATCCTTTTACTCTGTGGAGGAGTTTATGTACCATGATTTTGGGTCTAGTTCCCTTTGAAGATCCTCTGAATGTGAAGTCTGATCTTCCCTTTCACAGGTTCTTGGTTGGGTCCTTAAAGGTTTTCTATTGTTGTTGTTATTATTATAATTAATTATTATTGTTGTTGTTATTATCTATTGTGAGTTTTTATTATTGTTACTTTGTCCTCAGCGGAAATGAAATTATTAAAAAACTGTGAATTATTCTACGTAGATTTTTAAATGACTAGTATTGGTTACATGTATATGTTTTATTGTATGGTTATTGTTTTTGTAAGTTACATATATATATTGTTAGTATTGTTATATTTTTGACTTGTCTTATACAAATATTTGATTGATTGGTTGATTGATAAGCCTAGCCTTCTAGATTTGTATTTTCTATTTAGTTTACATATATGAAGGAACATACATACGAGTTTACATGTATTTATGGCTTAGATGGAAGAGAGGACTTTAAATAAAGGGTGGGGGGCTTTAATCTACACTAAATAAACATAAATAAATTCATTTACGAGATCTGGAAGAGATAATGACTTGCCTCATTTCCCATTTTCTTAGAAATTAATGTTGAAAATGTAATCAAATCCTAAATCTTCCAAAACTATCTATATGTTTTTTAAGAATGTAACTCATGAAACAGTACCATCAAGTTCTACAAGAATTCATTTTGAAAAAGTAAAACTATATCATCGACTAACGCAACAAACTTTCCTATACATTTTCTGTTACACAAATTATTGTATACAATAGAAACACAATCCCAATATGCACATGAGTGAATAAACAGGTATGCCAGGTTAGTGTGAACTTTGGTCACTATTAATTATAGCAAGTAATATGCCAGCTTAGCAAACAGTAATGGTTAACTAAATCCCCACAAATATGCAGCTATCAATATGACTAATTGCACACATCCCTAATCTCTATAAGTCTAATTAATAACGGAGCTTAAAATGTTTTTACCAATATGTCTGTCTGTGGTACAATATCTGTCTTGTGTAATAGCTGCCGATATTAATAGCCCGGCAAAATGTACTACTATACCGACGGAGTTTAATTTAACTGGATTTAAAAAAAAAGACCAAAAGAAAATCTGTTTAGAATGTAATTTTTGTTGACTGATAGGATTTGTTTCATTCTAAAATCTTTACTTCTAATAAAAATAATGAACTCATATTGACTATTCAAAATTCTTGACTTCAACTTAATTGTGTTTAATTTGTTTATTTGTTAAAATAATAGTAATAGAATAAAACAAACTTATTGGATATTGAGCTGCGCAATGTTTTTTCTTCTTCTTTTTGCTCAGCGTATTTATTGTATGAGAGTTTTTCTGTTTTTCTGAACATTTATCACAAGGTTTTTCCTTATTTCTGCATGTGAAAGATTCTGATGGAATCGCATGGTTTAGGCACGATCAATTTGTATTTTTATTTTGTCCATTTTGTCATTAACGTTTTTACTTTTTACCAATTAGTCTAATGCAAGCAGGTGATTGGTGTAACATGCAGACACCGAACACCTGCAACTAGGCTCGGAGTATAAATATATAAAGTTGTTATGATGTGGTAGCATGCTTAATAGATGCTTGGAAAATACAAGGACAAAATCAATAAAGAAAGATGAACTAGAAGAAAGGCTAGCTGTTGGTGGAATTTTCTAATTGATTAACAATACAAATTACAAATTTAAAAAAATTATACAATTATTTAAAAAAAACATCATTAGTAAGTTTGTGTAGCCAGTTGCATTTCATGTCTAATGGCATAACTGTCAAAACTCTCGAACAAAGAGTAACATTAGTGTGACGGGTATAATATCCGCCGATAAGAACAAAGCAAAGGCAATAATTATTAAGACCAATTAATTGAGTTGTACACTGTTGTACTAAAATTAAATTAAATGAATTTATTCTTCCTTTACAAATCTTGTCGAATATAATAGATGTTAAATTAAACACAAATATAAGACATTTTAAAAATACAAAGGGAAGAATTAGGTACCCTTTAAAGGAGCCCTGTAATGAGGGTTACCTTTTTCTTCAAAAACAAAATAACATTTATTTTATCAAAGTTGTTTAGTAACATTTAACCGAAACAATGAATTATAAGAAGTTTTACAGCAAAAATTTTCTTTTTATATAACTATTTTCTATAGGTCAGATGAGATAAACTAGGGATAATAAAATTTTAAAGCTGTTAAATAAATAAATGTTGTTTGCAATTGCGGCTCTTCCTGTAGCGTAAACAAAGCATACAAATCGAAAAATAAAAATTACAGTATATAATAAAATATATACTGTTACCCTTTATACGATAATTTTGGCAGATGTACCATTAGAAAGGAATGACTTTTACTACAAAAATGTATTCTTTATGTGTTTTAAAAAAATTACTGTTGTTAAGTTATTTTTATTTAAACGTTTTAAATGGCCGCTATTTTTATAAGCATATTTGGAGCTAGCTTATAATTTTGTTCAAAATAGGCCCTTTACATTGGTGATTAACTTGCACAATTTCAACTCAATCGGTTTTAGTAAAAAACACAAAATCTGATAGCTGGCAAAAGAAGTATTTTGGTACATATGTTTACAGGGAGTTTTTTCTTTATTTTGACCCATATTGACTCCTGAATCATCTCCGAGCATAACAGAATTATCACGTACATTTAATGTAATGGGACCTGAAACTGTATTTATATAAAGTCGATATTTGAATACGGTATTTGTAAACATTTATCAGATCCATCGTTTGCAATGCTGGCATTGTCATTTAGTAATTCAAATCGTAACACTTGTGTATAGTTGAAAAAATCCAACGTATCTTTGTTGTTAAATAAAATCCAAGCTCGTACATAATATTACACTAATTGACCAACACCCTATAAGCAGACGTTTATCTAACAGTATGTGTTTTCAGCCTTTGTGGAAAAACAAATAATAACATACTGTTGTGAAGAGCAAACTACTGCTGCCAGAGTTGTAAACTGATCTTGTTCTTTATCACATTTCCTAAATTGTTCAATGATATTATTGTTTTATTTTTTAGATTTTTAAATATAGTTTTTATTAATTTTGTTATGTAAATGTAAAGATGATTATTTATTATTTCTACTAGAAATAAACATTTTTCTTTCATTATCTAAGTCTAAATACAAAAGTTGAAAATTGTGTCTACGTATTACCATGCAAAGATGCTGACTTCAGATAACACGAAAAGGCGAAAATTCCTAAAAAATTTCTAGATTTTAAATGTATTTAATCAGGTTTGATTTGTCAAATTCACAGTATTTGATCGTGTTTTAGTAGTATATTTAAATTTGAATGATATGAGTCGTGTTTTAGAGAATGAAATTATGAAAAGGGTGAATCTGTTGAGGGGATCAAAACTGATTTAATATTATAAATTATCCACATACTTTATATTTTATTTCAAAAATGCGTATTAATATATTTAGTGATTTTTTATAATTTAGTTTGTAAATAAATTGTTTAAATACATTTATATATCAGAAAATACCATTTAAAAGAATTACGTAATAATTTAAATAGTTTAATAATGAAATATTTCGTCGGAATGCAATTTCACAATGAATGAAATTGTGGATTGGGAAATATGCATATGATCTTCAGCAGGAAACAATTGTAAATTTTCTCTCTAAAATTGAATTTATATTTATCTAAAATAGAACCGTCAACCCTGCCTATTGTATTAAGCTTGTCATGTATAAATTAGTTTCCATGTTATATTAGATGGTGCGTAGATAAGGATAATGACCTAAGTTGACCACGAGCATGATTAACAACAGGAAATGACATCAGTCACTGTGATAACATCTTGTAGTTACAAATTATGTATTGAAAGATTTGCAATTAAATTACTTATCATTGTAAAGGGATAACAGAAAGGACTAGAGATAATATTGTTAGTTAAATTCTGAGTAAAACTGAGTATAAGTAAAACAATAGAATGTGATAAACAAGTAAGGTTGACGTTAAATCTAACTTAAAATACCAATAAGAAAATTTTAAACCAATAGTAAAATAATTGTTTTGTTAGTTAACGCTTTTAATATAGTTTAAGGTGAAAAAATGTGTTTAAAAAAATGCAAACAAATTATATCTGCTAGGGTCCATATTATCAGTTTGAGTACAATTTTCTGCCAATCGTAGCGCAAATGTATTATTTGAGTTTGTCGACGCCTTTCGGAGTTCCTCCATTCTCGAGTACAAATTATATAATTGAATGGATTGAACGTTCTAAGCGACAAAATTTCCGAAGTGGCGATTTTCGGAAAATAACGTTCTAAAGACCATTACCTACACCGGTAATCTTAAATCTTGTCGTTTAAGATTTTCATTTTGGTACCACTGATTCCGTCTGTCAAAAAGCGCGCGAATTTCCAGACTGACGTGTTATTTGGGACAACAACGTTCTATCCGCCAGTAATGGATCCGCCACCCACAGTGTCGTTGTCTCTCGGAAAACAAAAACGTTTAAAAGGAGAAAGATCAATGTAAACAACTGGAAGGATAACAAGAGGAATGCTGAACAGACTTATATATCAAAAACCAAAAAGCCAGTTCCAGAAAAACTACCACCAAGAGAGGTATTAGAATAACGTTTTAACTGCCACTCTTGTTCCATGTACTCCTCGCTAAGACTATAAAGTACTGCATTTTTACAGACAGAATTTTAACACGTCTTTGGAGTATTTTTTAACACGTCTCTAAAACGTTATTTTCAGAGTTTATTTTTTACATATTTCTAGAAAGAAAAAACAACAAAAATGTTTTGAAGCTGTTTTTATAAAAATAACATTATATTTTGTACGGTACTGTAAATGCATTATAAATATACTCCATGTCAACACAATACAGAAAGTGTTAGTTTTTATCAATAATAACGTTTTATATTCAATTTTTTTTTTGCATTTCTATTTTGCATTCCCACTTTGCTGAATATTTTTATTTAGTAACGCAGGAGAGTGGAAAAACGTTTCAAACGCCCGTCGTTAGAACGTTTTTCCTCTTGAAAAAAGTTATAAAAGGTTTTGAAATGAATAATGTACGTCATAGTATGATATAGCACTCCATTATGTCATTATACATGTAAATATAACAAATTACCAGGTGAAAAATAATCGAACCTACAAAACTAACAAAAACTTTAGATTATGATTTTCTTTCACTGATTACTCAAAATTGTATGTTTGTCACTTAGAACGTTTTTCGGCGGATCCATTCAATTATATTTAAACAAAATCGACAACCAACGTGCGCAAAACAGTTTAATGTAATCTACAGACCTATTGTATTACTTACCTATACATAATATTGTCAGATTATTTTTTAAATGTAAGGCTCGGATCTAGGCCTAACGTAATAATAATAAAAGGAAGTTTTTGTCAGTGTAGACATACGTATTAACATTTTCAGTGTTGGCCTATGTGGGAAAACAGTTTGGTTTAAACTTACTATCCTATAGTTTTTAGTAGGGCGAGGGATCTAGTATTAGAAGTCGTTTTTCGAATTGCGTGTGAGCTCTCAAAATTTACCCGATACTCATTTCTTTCACTTATTCTACCTATATTTACGGTCGAAGAATAGCTACTAATATTTCTTAATAGTACATCCATTAAAACAATACTATTTATGTTTTTGTTTGTTAAATTCAAAAGTAGTAAGCATTTATTATGTAATAATAATAACATATGCATTTGTTGAATTACAGCTAAGGTAATTAAAGCAAACCAATTTTTTACTGTATAGAATTAGGTGATTTTTTTACCAAAAGGTAGGTAGTTTTATAACTCTTATTTCTAGCTTTACAGGACCAATGATAATAAATTTGTCGTCTTTGGATTTTCTTGAATATATTATTAAATTGTCATTGGACCTACTTTTACATTAAACAAAATGGAAATGGGCTTTAGTAACTAATAATTAAATTACGTAGATATTTTGGGTTTTCAAAGAAGCGCTTTATGACGATACCAAAATCGGTGCAATAGGACTTTAAAAATAAACGTCATTAACAACAACAATTGTCTTTATGCAAGCTGGGATATTTTGCTAGTAATACAAAAAATTTATTTTATTTATTTAACAAGTTTTAGTTTATTCTAAAATCAATAACAAGACATTATACCAACGTGTATTGAGATAGTATGTTTCTGTCACATATAATGCCTCGTTACACCTAAATATGTCAGATTCTGTGTAATGACCATGTACATGGTTTAATTGGAGAAATGCATTAGGCTGATATATTGTAAGCTTGAGAGATTAATGAGGAACCAACAGACCATAATAATGCGTGAATAGATGCTAGTCAATGGCACTAGACCCGATAAGCCTTGGTTTCTGCAGGTTATATGGCATAACCGTAGGGTTTCAGATTATTATTTAATTATTTTATGACTGATTTATAGGACTTTAAAATTAAACAACTAATGAATATTTAAAGTAAGATAACCTTGCTTAAGTGGTAGATTATTACCTTATTTAATTCGACACCCTTCGTGTGACTTCGGTTTGCTTGTAACATTTAAGGCGTGTGTCGAGACTGTACACCATCTTCAAGTATTTTCTCGCTTTTAAAGCGTCGCGAAAAACATAAAAACACTACAAAAAGTACACTACACATAACTCTTCGGACGATTGTATATGGTGTACACTTGAATGGTCTATGATAAACTGCCTACTGCAAACTAAATAATAGGTAAAATACTATTAGTAATATCATTGACTATTATATAGTCAATGGTAATATCCTGTATCTTATTTCAATACACGAAGTGATTTGAATACAAAAGGTCATACAAATAAGATTATTTGGGCATCGAGGTTCATTAATAAATTTATATTACCTTTACTTGTAACAATGTAAACAATTTATTTATTTTGTTTTTTTGCCTTACTGGACTGGATATATTTACATAAATACCTTAATTCCTTGTACTGCTCGCAGTCCTGTTTTGATCACAATTCATTCGGTGACGTACGTTTCGCCTATTTTTTCAGGCATTTTCAAACCGTTTATAAAATATTTAAAAAAAATGATTTGCATTTGTTTCATGCGCGTCAAAAAACTATAAATTAAACATGCACACTCCACAAACATTAACACCAAAACACAAACACACGTAATGGGGCATGAACATGCCGATGTAGTTTATTTTAAAAATATCAACTCGCACACGTGCCCTCAAAATTTGTTATAAACGGTTTGAAAATGCCTGAAAAATAGGCGAAACGTACGTCACCGAATGAAGTGTGATCAAAACAGGACTGCGAGCAGTACAAGGAATGAAGTTATTTATGTAAAAAAATCCTTGTTTACCGCTTCTTTTACTTGACTGATTGATTTGACATTTGGTGCATTTAAGCAACTTTGATGGCAGTAAATTAAATGTTTCTGGTGATCATTGTTAAACATGAAAGATGGCTGCTGCAACGTGGTGGATGAGTGTTGTGAGAAGGCAATTAGATTACATGTAAATATTAGTTTGCCTTGTACACAAATTGAAGTTAGGCAATTTGCCTACACAATTTTTACCGATAAGTTGTGTTGTCTAAATTTGATTTCAAGTAAAAGCTATGTTTCAATCTAATATATAATCAAATCATGAAAAGACTTTTTGTCCGATTGTCTGTGCGTGTGTGTACACAAATCTCCACAATGGCTGAAAAAATTTGAATGTGGTTTTCAGTGATGTTTTGAGATAAGCTTTGGTTAACATTTAATTATTGGTTTACTAATAAATACCTATGTAAATTTTAAAGAATTTCTCGCATACTTATGTTGTACCTAACTGCGCTGTGTATGCAAAACAAAAAATAACAGTGTATATCAACATTCCATAAACGTACCTGGAAGTCATCGGAACAAAGTTGTAGCAGAAGTTGTGCTATAGATGAATATTGTACGTAGTTAAGTATTATCATAGATCATGAATAATAAAATAGATTATGCATGCATACGGCGGCAGTGTGGCGAAAAAAAGGTTGTCGGGAAAATATTGCATGATCGCGCCGCGGAGTAGCGCTAGGGAGAAATCATTTAAGGCATAGGTGCTACGCTAGGGCCTCCGTCGTTTCCCCCATAGATCGCTCCACTATCGTCGATTTTCCAGTGGATTGAAATATTGCATTGGATCGGAGTTCTATTAGGTTATCCAAATACAATGGTATTATACTGTTAGGAATGACAACTAAAAAGAGGCCAACCATCCTTTTGAAGTATGCAAACTCTTTTCTTCAGCCAGCGCCATTATTGTAATTTCAGTCTATGTTTGAAGTTGAACCTACATCTACTGCTTCTGTGTTGGTTCAGTAGCTGTTTAGTTATAGACCTGAATTTATCATTTATCTTAAGACAATTTTATTACACGTATGCCATTTAAGGTTAGTAAGAAGTAATACATATATACAACAGATTAGTCTTTACTTATATTAGATTGATGCGTAGATAATACATATTTACGCCTATTATAAATATAAAAAGTAATAATAATACACTTGCAACAGCTAATGTATAAACAAGATTTATGACATATTTTGTAAAACCCAAATAAATAATTCTATCTATTCATATAAATAAAATTGAAGTGTCTGTCTGTGATTTCGAAATAAGTACTGTTTTTAAGCTCAATGGTTGTTCACACTTTACAAAAACCTAAACGTGCATTTTTTTATTTTTTGTCTGTCTGTCTGTCTGATTGTCTGACTATTTGACTGTCTGTCTGTCTTTGTAACTGCCTGTTTGTTTGTCCTGGCTAATTTCCGGAATTGATGAACCAATGTTGACGCAACTTTCATATGAATGTAGACTATTTTTCAGAGATTAATCTAGGCTACTTTTTATCACGAAAATATTTATTGTTTCTACTTAAAAAACGAGAAATTTTTAAATAAATATTGGCGGACGTGACCATTATAGAAAATAAAAAACTGAATTGGATCAAAATCTTGACACTTTGACAAGATCGTCTGTGTTTTAATTTACTGTATACGCTAGTTTAACCGTTAAATATATATCAAAACAGTATGCTAAAATGTGAAATGTACTCATAGATGTTAAATATAGATTGATTTGAGCAAAAGCACTGTGCATTTATGTGCCATGGATCTTGGATCTAAATGTTTTGAAGTGATAACTTCTATTAGCCCAATAAGCACTTTCGCTTGGACTATGTTTCTGAAATCTCGCGTCACGCAAACTTTTTTTTGAAAGAGTGCGTAGAGAGGGAATAGACGATACATAGTATATAATAATACGTTATTATAATTATTATAATATTAATATATTATAATAATATTATATTATATAAGTATGCGAAAAATAGTCACCATTATAATGTATTAATTATTTATTTAGTGACTAGTGATTTTGAGTGAGTTGTTAGTGTATGCACTCTACATAGAATTGTAAGAATAATGCAATATGTGAGGGATAGCTATAGTTATTATTATTATTATATTTGTGCGTTTTAAGTTTTGTAAAGAAGGTTGATTTTTGTCTAACTGAAGCAAGTTTAGACAAAATTTTACATTTTGTACATTTTGACAAGTTTTTTACATTGTTTTATTTGACTGTAACTTATTATTACTAACTTAAATATAAAATTTAGCTTCATATTACAACAATGGAGGTCATACACGTTAATGGAGTTTATTTATTCCTCACAGAGTAGTTTTTCTAGGCCAGATGGCCAATGCTTATTCTACTCTTTGGCTTTAATTGTACACGACACTGATTCACTGGGGTTTGAGGTGAGGACCAGAGTTGTTAGTCATGTTTCAAACAATTGGCGCAGGTTCAAACCATATACTTTAAAAGTAGCAGGAGATATTTATTCAACAAAAAAAAAGAATATATCGCGGATGTGAGGAAACCGTTAACTTTTGGAACCTCCTGTGAAATTCAAGCAGCATCCGAAATATGTTTTATGACTTTCAGGTGTACAGAGATGGTTATTTGTTGTGGGAAGTTTTGGCGAACCGATTGAGGAAGTAGGGAGGCAAAGGTTTACTGGAGAACTGACGAGAGGCCACTTTGATGTTTGATGTTCTCATTCCTCTCACACCTTCTTTACCTGATAACTCAATGGATATTAGTATGGAGTAAATACAGTCAGCTTACCAATCCCAGGTTTCAGACGATGGTCTCCAAATTTCTCAACTTCCAACCCTATCAGAACAGTGTACGTCATCATCTGACGCAGTTCGGTCGCATCCAGAACAAATACCAAAAAACGAGGAAAAAAGACGAAAGCGTTTTTCTAATACAAATGACGTAAAAACACATAGGCAAGCGGTAAAAGAAAAACTGTCTCAAAATACACACAGAATCGGCTAAAATACTTTAAAATGTAACATTTGTTGTAGGTAACCATATTATTACAATAGCGAACATTGTCCTGTCAGCTAATAATAAATATAGACTAGTAAGCGCGTGGAGAGGGAATAGACGATACATAATATATTATAATACGTTATTATAATATTATAATTATTATATTATAATAATAACTCTGATTTTATGAGTTACCTGACGTGTCAAGTCATAAAAAAACTGACGTCCGATAGTAAGGAATTGTAGCGAAGCATACTTAGAAAACATCTCTATTCGTCGTTGAAACACGCATTAAAATCGGTTCCGACATTTATCCCGATCGGACAAACAGACTTTCAGATGTAAATGTACTTCCCACCTTCAAGTCATCAAAAGTCCTGAAAGTGACGTAGAGGAGAACATGCCATTAGAGAATGTCAAATTCAGTCGACTCTTAGTGACGTGAAAACCCCGTTACCTTAACTTAGTTGAATGTGTTGGGTACATGTAAATAGTTACTCTGGCTGAAAGCATTTCTTGGTCGACTTTTAGTGGGTCGCTTTTATATATGCATCTTCATTCTGAGATTTTACGATGATAAACTTAAAACTTGTTTGTCGCTGTCAATTTGTAAATCTAGGAATAGTTTTAAAGGACACATGAACGAATCTTATAGTTTCATAGCAAACGATACTAAAAGAATTATTTTGTCATTCTTTTCTTCTCTTATCTATCAGTGTAATACCATTATTGTATTTAATGTCACTTATAAACTTTAGAAAAAATTAAAGAAAGCAGTCACGGGACTGCCGACAGAAGTGAAACTGTAATGAATGTAAATCGTGAGTCATATTGGTTTGATCTGAAATTTGATTATTTTAACACTACCAAGTACACTATTTTAACACAACTTACGAAATGAGCAAGCACAATGTCCATTTCAGAGGTATTAATGGTATTACCAAGTAAACTATTTTAACACAAGTTACAAAATGAGGAAGCACAATGTCCATTTCAAAGGTATTACCAAGTAAACTATTTTAAAACAACTTACGAAATGAGGAAGCACAATGTCCATT
Source organism: Philaenus spumarius (assembly GCA_018207615.1). Classification (NCBI taxonomy): domain Eukaryota; kingdom Metazoa; phylum Arthropoda; class Insecta; order Hemiptera; family Aphrophoridae; genus Philaenus; species Philaenus spumarius. The sequence goes on along the minus strand of JAGFPH010001233.1, from coordinate 122,020 downwards.
TCAGAGGTATTACCAAGTGAACTATTTTAACACAACCTACACAATGAGGAAGCGCAATGTTCATTTCTCATTTGTTACCAAGTAAACTATTTTAAAACAACTTACGAAATAAGGAAACAAAATGTCCATTTCATGGGTAAACTATTTACAAGAAGCACAATGCCCATTGCTTACGTAATAACAAATAAACTATTGTAACAAAACTTACAAAATGAGGAAGTACTATGTCCATTTCATTGGTAGCATACATGTATTTTATTTCGTGATTCGATTGTGGTACGGTACGGTGCGCGATATTTAATTCGAATACCCACGCAAAAAGTGCCGAAGAGGCCATACAAGTTTTCTCATAAAAAATCTAAGAAAATTGACTGCGAATACAGACAGACAAACGAGTGTAATCCTATAAGAGTTCTAGTGTTTCAAGATCAACATCCTAAAAATTACTAGAATATTTAACATTTGCTATGCAAAACTTACTTAAAAACTTCACATTATTAAAATGCTATGAAAATTTTAATATACGTGGTTTTTTTATCGTTATACGAGCTTGAATACGTGTAAACGGTAACTGACAATACATATTACTGCCATCCGTGTTTTGTCAAAAAATGTAAACAAACCTCAGAAATAATGTTTAAACTATCATCATACAATTTAGCATGCAAATACCATAGCAGGTAGACAAAATGTGATACATATGTTTTATTAAAGGGGAATAAGTACGGCTGAAAACATTTGCTTTTGCCTCTTTGCTGTACTTATCGTTTGAAGTGTATAATTTCAGAATATTGTAGATTAATTATTCCATAAGAAATAAATCGCAAGAGTAAGTAAGTAACATTCTCAGAAATTTCTCATCCGAAAATGTTGAAACATTTTTTGTAGATATAATTTAGGGTACACCAAAAGTCGGCGGGCTGTTTTAACGTCAAACACAAGGTCTTTGATAACGAATGTACGTTATAATTCCCCATAAAAGAATTTGCCTCATTAAATTAAATATGTAAATTTAATTTAATCAAAGTACTGGTTTGAGTAGGTTATATTTTATTCTGGTAAAATTATTAATGAATTGTAAATTAAATTCAGTAAATATAAAGTCAAAATAATAATAATTAAAAAAAATAATTAAGAAATTAAATAAAACTGAATGAATTGTAAAAGTAATTAATACAAAAAAATATTAATTAAAAATTGTTCTGTCTGCCAAGCCAGATAGGATAATTAATTTTAGGTTAAATGTAAGTTGTATATAATTTGTGTTTGATACAATTATTTTTAACAAAGAGATTTTATTTTGATTTTGCAAGTTTTTATTTTTTTGAATAAATTAATCATTGATTTTCTTACAACAAACTTGAGAGTAATAAATTACCTGTTGTATAATTATCCATTCACCATATTCTCCTTTAGTATTAAAATATTAATTGTGTTTTTAGCTGTGTTTTTATTGTCCGAAGCACAAATAAGTTTAGTTATAAGTTCAGTTCCAGCGTTCTCACGTCTCAAAGATTTAAAATAAAGAGTCAACGTAGAGTAATTAATTCAGAGCTGAGCGAATTTAATAGTATATTTATTTTTTGTTACTGAAAGTTTTTTAATTAAGTTTTAACCAAAATATTTATAGAGACTGCTATAGTTGATTGTCAAAACCTTCCAGTAGGTTGTGTAACTTATTCTACATCGATTATATTGTAATTAGTGATACAAAAAAATGTGCACTTAATTATTGTAAAGTTAACGTCCCGAGGGGGGAAAGGAATCGTTGTAGCATATTTCCAATCTACCTTTTTAACTGTCATTTATCAGCACAAAAAATATTTAATTATTGATTGACATGCATTTTTGGTACAGAAAATTGCAAATTACAATTTAGTTATGATTTAGTTAAATGACAATAAATTATTATGATAATTGGTGTAAAAAAAAGATGGCGTGACATATTTTAGTTTGTTCTTAAAAAAATCAAAAATTTATTTATTAAAAAAATAAAATGTACAAACCAAAATTAAAATCTCTTCGTTAAAAATAATTGTTTCAATATTCAAACTATACACAATTTTCTATTTAACGCAAAATTACTTATCTCATTAGGCTTGGCAGACAGAACTTTACAATTAAAATTCTTTTTATTAATTAATTTCATACCATGTAGGCCCATTAATTTAATTTATTCAATTTAGTTATATTAATTATTATTACTATGACTTTATATTTTAATGAATTTATTTTATTAATTAATTTGATCTGTAAACATTTACAAGTATTCAATGTCTAAACCTACACAAACCAGTACTTTAATAAATGTATATGAATTTAATCAGGCAAATTATTATGGGACATAACAAACAATCGCTTTCATAGACCTTATGAATTTCCTCGAACAGTCCGCCGATGTTGATGGTAGCATGTGATCCTGGATGCTGGATGTCCACAGCTGGTTGTGCGTACTGCTCCAAGTCCAGCTGCCGAAGTCAGCTGATATCTTCAGGCAGCTTGCTGTTCTCTGATGTCGTGATGCTGTGGTACAGATGCTTTTAAAGTTGGTTTAGAAATGTCGGCTTGAAGTTGGAATTACAGATGAATTTACAGTTGCTTTAAAGCTGAATCTGGTAGAATAACAGTTGATCGTAGTTCTTCCTGGGTCATGGGTCAGATCCCTTGCAGTTATTCAATCATGTCCGTTCGACTCGCCTAGTAATTCCAGATTTCCCAAATAAAGTTAATTTGGTGTTAACTCATTTGGAAGGCATTGCACATCTATGCTAGTCTTCAATATTCTTGACGAATGATCGGCGTAACGTTTTAAATTTTTTATTTTATTTTTTTATTTTATTTATTTATTGTCACATAACATTTTACATATAGCAAGAGCTATAAAACTGGTGACATTGTCCTCAACATAAGCCATAATAACAAAACACAAACACAACAATACACAGTGCAATAACACCATACATAAATTTTCATAAACCTATGATTAAATCACAATTACAACTATGCATTTTTTAAAACATAAACAGAAGATTATTATAAAAGTTCTCAATACATATCAACATTTTATAAATCATTAAAATTACCCGTCATCATCTAAATACTCCTGAATACTATAATAAGCCTTTTTTAACAGAAATGCTTTCAATGCCCTCTCAAATACTAATGAATTTTCAATTTCTTTAATACACAATGGAAGATTATTTAAGAATTTTCTCCCCACAAAATCAGAAGTCCTTGAAGCTATATTTAAGCGATACCGAGGCAACACGAAATTATTTTTTGCCCTAGTGTTATATTGATGCTTCTTTTCGTTATTGCAACCCGTAATGTAATTCACCCTAATAAACATTATTGTCTCAAGAATATACAGTGAGGGAAGTGTCAATATTCCCAACCTCTTAAATAGAGGTTTGCAAGAATTAGTTTTCTTAGAAAAAGTCATACAGCGGATATATTTTTTTTTTTGCATTTTAAAAATGGAATCAACACCCACTGCACAGCCCCACAGTAATACACCATATCGCATTATTGAACAAAAGCTGCCATGATAAATCATTAATTTAGTTTTTTGATATACTATACTCCTTAATATTGACATGTGAAAACATGCTGCATTAAGTTTTTTTTTTTTGGGTATGTTTAAATATGTTTTCCAGCTTAAATTCTTGTCAATATGTAGCCCTAAAAATTTTGTATTCTGTACAGAAGTATGGTTTTCTCCATCAAAGTCAAAATTTAATCTTGTAATGTGCATTCAAAACCTTCTACGTCTTTTTTACAACATTGCCGTCTTAACAGTTTTACAATTAGTTAAAAGCAGTAATTTAGCAGGTAACAAGTAATTCGCTTATATAGTGATCATGGTGTCATTCCAAGTGTAGCCCTCCCGACTCTTTCCACCGGATTTCAATTCATCACATTTACACCTTTTTCTGGTGAATTTACCTTTATATTGTATTCTACTTAGCCTATTTTATGAATTAATAATGTTTTTAATTTATTAATTACTTTCTCACTATACTATAGTATAGAAAAAGTATAGTGATCGCAAAAAATCGATGTTGAGATTTTTGTGGAAATATCCGTTTTGGGAACACCTGAGTCCAAAAAGTGGTTGGTACAAAATGTTTGTCTGTATGTCTGTACGTATGTATGTATGTCTGTATGTATGTCTGCATGTATGTCTGTATGTATACAAAGCTAGAGCGAAAATTATTCGATCGTGTTCAAACAAATTTGCACCAGGCATGTCAAGTAGGCCTGTATAGATGCTCGAAAAACGGTTTTGAAAAATCTTGCAAACAACCCCCTTTTTGGCAAAAAAACCCCAAAAAATCAGTTATTATTTTTTAATAAAAAAACGGCTCTAAAGATTTTGATAAAATTTAGCTCATTTGTAGCCTTTAATGTAGGCCTACTTTACCATATGCAAAAAACCGCATCTTTCTAAAAATTCTCGTTTAGCTAATAATAATAATAATAACTGATTTTGGGGGGTTTTTGGCCATAAAGGGGGTTGTTTTTCAAAAACTTTCAAAACCATTTTTTGTGCATCTATAAAGGCCTAATTGACGTGTTTGGTGCAAATTAGTTCGAAATCGATCGAATAGTTTTCTCTCTAGATAATAGTAATAATATTTTTATTAGTTAATCTCCAACTTTAATAAACAATCATCTCTCCTACCCCACCTTACAGGTCACAGTGAATCTGTTTAATAATTTAAATATTATGTTTTTGAGAAAGTATGTGCCAGTTCCTGGTACCGTTTATTTTAATTGAAATTTCTGTTTTCAATCAAACTTCAGTTTTTCTTGAGTTGGCTTAACTGCTATCCCCACCAAGTCTTGGCTCTGCTGGCTACTACGTCTCTGCACCAAATCTAATATCTAACAACTTTGTCATGCGTGATCAAATTGTTTTCTGCGTAGTCTCTTCTTGCGTACGCGACACTCTTTCGTTGCGAAGTAGAACGGTGTATGTCGGACGTTTGGTTTCCCGCTCGGTCACGTTTTTGCGCAAGTCAGTCTTTTGTTTTTTTTTACTTCTGTCTACATTTGCTCTCACACCTTGACGCCGTTGTTGATTTCCGGTATTAGCCGCAGTTTCTCGCCGGTCCGTGAATTCCTTCTTGCTTTTGGGGACAGCCTTTTACTCGAATTTTAACTCTTTTGACTTACATATTTTAACCGAAATTTATTTTACATACTGGTTACCGTACTACCATTACAGTTCTAGTCTAAACCTGCTTGACTTTATTACTTATTATTTTATAAAAAACTTTACTTTATTGTATCTATCTAAAAATGTGTAAATTTTCTCACCTTCTTAATTTCATTATTTTAAAATATTTTACTATATTTTATTATCTACTTTAATTTGTGTTTTACTTTAAAATCGTTAATTTTAATTTTTTTATCCCTTTTTTGGACGTGTGAACTTTGACACTTTTGCCAGTGTCTTTAACAATCAAAATTTGTTATTTTACCTCATAGCAACTATTTTTGGTATAAAGGTAGATTCCAAAAAATACCTTACTTTTTGAATTTCGAGTAAAATTGAACTTTGCCCTTAACTCTAAACCCTATTTACTTTGGTAGGTTTTACATTTATGATCTGCATCTCGCACGGCTATCACCTACTCTTTTAGCGCAGTGCAATGAACATTGAAAAATACAAGTTCATAAATTCCTGAATTCCTGTATTCCCGTAAAAATCAGTATTTCGAGGCCAAGTTAGTTTTCCTTCACTAACTTGTCGAAGTTCAACGTTCATCTTTGCAAATAAACCACGTCTCGCTTGAACTTGTCCAACTTTGCTCTACACACGTACAGGCACATCCTAGCTTTGAAAAATCGACTTTTACATTATTTTTGTAAATTTCGAAATTTGAAGCCCTACACGGGCCCTGCCCGTTGTAATGTATACCTCCAAAGCTTGTGCTCCTATTTTTGCGTCAACACATAAACGTATTATTTTCATAAATTATTAACTCCCTTTAAAAGTTTATACTTATTTGTAACTTGTACGAAGACGGGTACGACAGATACTCTTATCAAACTTGTATACATAACAAACTCCAGGAAGTCATTTTCACAACAAAGACATTTACGGCCACGGGGTTCAATAAAAATAAAAGTAATTTTAGAAAAATCATAAAACGTTAAGTATTAACAAGACACGTTATAGACTTCCCTTTAGTAATTTTGTCAAGGGTTGTTTCGAACTGCTATAAACTTTCAAAGCGTGGTTTATGTCCTACATAAAGTACATCGGACGTAGGTTTAGCGGCTAATAGTGCCTTATGGCAGACTGTGGTACATACGTCCTGCACAGAGAACATTAAAACGTAATACGGCTTTTAACGGAATAGACAAAGGGCTTACTTGTACCTTGTGATAGGGAAATTGCAGTTTGTTTCATGTGTAAATAATAGTCCAATTTGTCTAATTTTGTTCAATTATTTAAAACATTACCAATTTGTAAATTAAAGTCAATTTTGTCTGGTGTTTTGAATTAAAAGAAAACATTTGAACTACGTCAAAATGTTTCCATTAATTCACAGTTCTTTAATGGGTCGTAATAGCGTGCTACCCTTAAAATTTTCTGTATTCATGATTTAACAAGATATTTCACAAAATATTTTAAAAATTAAGACAATGTTTAGTCGGCTATTTTAGTAGGTTATAAATTCACGACTAATAATGCCATATCTATATAAAGTAAACAAAAAAACAGCACGAATATTTTGTTTAGAGTGTAAAACGTTTTTAAAAGTAGACCAATTTATAAACGTAGCATTTATGTAGGCCTATATAAATTAGGTTTATTTGAAAATTTATATTTTTCTCAAATTAAAATTACTCATACAACCTTATTTATTTCAAGTTGAGTACTAATCATGATAGTATTTAAATAACATAGTATTGTGTAATGTTTTTATTCCAAATTTGACGCGCATTTATACATGCAAATTAAAAATCGGTACCATGCCTGAATAAAATAGGCGAAACGATCGTCACCTACTAAAGAAAAAAGTTACTGGACTGTGAGCAGAAACCCAAAATAAAAATTATTTTGTATTATGTTTTACATTCACTAAAGTTTACCCAGTGACAGTAACGCTCACACCAACGACTTTTGTAATATAGACCTACTCGTAAGTTCATACTTCGCTTATAAATAAATAGTTTTTCTAAACCAGAAACAATAATTAAATCAAAATTGTTCAAGTAGTGAAAGTCAACTAAGAAGTTAAAACGTATAAAACAGTTTTTGTTACGGGCCTATATTACAGGATGCCCATTTAAAATCTGTACACTTTTATAATACAAAATGTATACAATTTACATTATTTCTGCTTTTTTTATGTTTAATGTTTTTAGATTGGTTCAAAATATTTTGAAGACAAATAACGCTTTAAACCTCCACCTAATCCAAATATAAAAATTTGTAAAGCCAAACTATAGATTGTAATAACCTCAGATAAAATAAAAAGTTTTGAATTTTTGTAAAGATCAATTAAAATCGCCCCATCGGTTCCTTCGATACACTTTAAAACTTTAACTGAAAATGCTAAGTGGCTTGTAGAGTTATACACTTATTAATAAACGAGTGATTCCACTTCATAAACAAACCTCAGAACTGGTGACCTTGAACTTGTCTGAACTCACATAATAAGCAGCAATACTCTGTGATTTTATTTAATTGTGAATCGTCATTTAGTTTGAAAGTAGATCAACGTGTAAGTTAAACCAGAGCTAAACGATTGTTTCAAAGAATGTTGTGTTGATATTCTTTAGCAACTTGACGCAGATCCAAACTTGTTTAAAAAATTAATCTCTTGTGACGAAACCTAGATCTTCCAGCCTCATTCTATGACTAAAAACAGCCAGTGCACTGAAAAAACATTCACCAGTAATGAAAAAGCTCGTCAAATCCTTTGGGTTTTTCGATATCAAAGGTATAATTTTTGAAGAATGGGTTCCAGAATGTAAAAGGTTAACCAGCATCATTATGAAATTGTTTCCATAATATTAAGGAAAGAGCCAGGGGAAATCGAAAACCGTTTTGTGGAAAATGGTTTCATACTTCACAAGGACAATGCCCCTGCTCCTACTACACTACTTCTTCATCCTCTATAATCACCCGATTTAGTGCCATGCGACTTTTATCTTTTCCTAATAATTAAGGATCTGCTGTAGTAGCGGCCATCTTGGATGTTTATCCCGCAAGAGCAATGTTAAATTTATTTCGTTTATTTTTTATCATAACATTGTTTACAAGGTCTCATTTTAAAAACAGTCACAATACGCGTACGTTCTGCTTTTCACGTTTTTTTTTAAACCCATTTCATTTGTCACGTAATTGACATTCTTTAAGTACCAAGTTTGAACTTTTTTCTTTTAACGATAAAAACCTTATAATTAAAAGTAAATTGCAAACCGGATGCGCAATTTTATAAAAAATATTCGGGTGTTTTTCAGCATTCAATTACAAAGTATGGATTTATAAAATGGTTTGAAATGAGGCAAGTCAAAGCGCTCAGCTGCAAGAAATTGCACTGTTTAGATACGGCTATAGAGAGAAGCGCTGGCGTCGCTGGTTGCTTTCTCGTTTACTGGAGCAGGCCCTTAAATCAACGCTTAAAGAGACTCGTCCTGAGTTAGTAGATGTTATATTGGCACATAATAATGTTGAAACTGCTGACAGAAACTAATTTTTAATTATTTTGAACAGTTAAAAACAAGACTGCAGCTTCGTATTTGTGCAAATTGGGTTTACTTGAAAAAGACAAACATTAAAAATGTAATACATATAAATAAAGTTGAGTTATTTAATAAGTCACGATTCTTAATAGACTTACCTAAGGTAGCACATAAATTAAATGTGGTCGTAGCTCTAGTTACGAACCAGTAAAATATTTATTTAGATAGTTTACATCTGAACATATTTTCAATATCAGTCTCACTGACTCACTCACCACAAATTCTCCGGAACAAAAGTATGTGCAGACCTGAAATTTGGTAGATAGATGGTCCTTAAAACATTTGGTCGATAGATGCTCCCTTAGAAATGATGTTTAAATATTCCATTCCTAACCGCGAAAATAGAGGAAGCAGCTAAATATAAAATACATTTTCTCCCAAACTAAAACACCAACTAACTTCGGTATGTAGTAGTCCTACTTCTCATGTGTTTTGCTTCTAGGCAAGCAAGCTGTTTTAACAATAATAATCTATGTAACTGCAGAAAAACAAGAAAAGTAAACCTGAATAAATTCAGCTAGTATTATTATAAAACCGTAGAAAAACTGCACTTTAGTCCATGAGTACATTTGACACGAAGGCACTTGGTCACACAGACAGAAACCTTCTGTGGTTCATCGAAATGCAGTACAACGCAATATTGGGCCTGCTTCAATCTGCACACGCAGTGTTTAGGACACATTATAATGTGCGTTTGTCGCGTAATTTGTTTTTGTTAAATACTGTCCCATAGGAAGTAAATAATATTGTCGCCAAGTATCATTTCATATTATACAAAGCGCGTGGATAATACTTGCAACCTAAAATGAAACTAGTAATTAGTAAACTATTTACCCGACACTTTAAAAGTCGAAGCGAATTACCATTGTTCTTGCGAATACTATTCGCATTTGAAAGTAGTAAAAAAACACGACTTGATAGCTTTTCTATACCATGAATTTTTTATCGCTCTGTAAATAACCCAGGTCAAAATGTATCTAACCACATTTGCTGTGTCCTTATTTAACTAGAATACAATATAAAAAATATGCTCCATTTTTTTGTCCAAACATGTATGACTTTCTTGACCTTCCTTGTCTAAGGAGGTGGAAAATAAGTAGTGATCAATCTGCACTGCGTTTACAGACTTAAGGTTATGAGAATGGAATTATAAAGTCATTTGTTAAAGAAATTGTGTTTACTGTAAATTGATTCGGAATTTTATTAGTAGTTGATGATTGATAAAATAAATCCAACCTTTTACCTCGCGCTGTATAACAGCATTACAGATAGTGTTTGATTTAATCAATGCTGAATGCATTTACATGAAATAGTTATTCCTGTGCGACATCTAAACCAATATGTCAACCCACCCGGGTAGATGTGTAATGGAACTGGAATCACAAATTACCTATTTCAACAGAACAAACTAACCGCCAACATTCTGTTGTTAATAAAGCGCTAGCAGCTGTTATTGGTTTATGTATCTTGTCTATTATGGAGGCAGTGAAAATGTCACTTTAATTAATTGCAGTTTGGCGATTGTGCTCTTTGTGACGCGTGTAAAAACAATGGACGTAATTTAAGTATTTGCTTACAGTCAAATGAATAAATACATGAAGCAAATACCTATCCCTCCAGCATATCCAACCATTAATTTATACGAAATGTATTTATGCCGCTGCATTTGCGCAATTATTTAGATTTAAGTATTTCTTGTTCTATTTCCAAAACGTAAACAAACTAAATCACATGTGTTCGAGTATAAAGTATGACGTCATTAAATGTATTAGTATCTCATTTGTCTTTATTATTTCCATTTCTGTATACAGAGTGATTTTTTTAAGTGGGCCACCATTGGGATCTCAGAGTCTATAAAAGTTACAACAAACTTTAAATGGTTAACGTTTATTTGTTTCTTGAGAAATAAAAAAATATGTAGTTAAAATATTTGTAAATGGCCGCCATTTTTAAAATTTCTTATTGAAATCAATATTTTTATGACAGATGAATTTGTTATTCTTGATGGTTGTTTGATAAACTTAACCGTCTAGCCGCTAGGAGCGCTGAAAATTTCAGAAACTCTTATTTCAACAATTATTTAAGAGGCATGTTTTACCATTTGCAAACAATAAAATTTAACTCAAAGTCCAATATTTTTTACAATGGAATGTTTAAAATATGTTGTAATTTAAAAATACATTGTTTTATACAAAAAAAAACTACTTAAATTACTGTTAAAAGTTGCTAAATAGCTTACATGACAACTGTACGATTTTTACAGATTTCTTCTCCTACATCGTGAAGCGAACATAGTACTGTAAGAAACCTCTTTGTATCATGGCAACAAAATGTTTTGGGACACAAAAAGGCAGTCAAGATGACTAAAGCAGGTTTTCAAAGTGTCCTCTATCTTCATAAATACATGCGTGTGCCCTCCTGTGCAAGTCATTTACGGTTCGCGCTATTGTGTGTCCATATCCATGCCTCTTTAATAATTGTTCAAATAAGATTTTCTGAAATTTTCAGCGCTCCTAGCGGCTAAACTGTTAAGTTTATCAAACAAACTCCAAGAATAAAACATGCTTTAAAATTGCATGTAAAATCCAAATCCCTCATAAAAAATAGGGGTTTCTATAACAAATTTTAAATTTGACCACCATATTGGAAAATGGCGGCCATTTACAAATATTTTAACTACATATTTTTTTATTTCTCAAGTAACAAGGAAAGGTTCCTCATTTAAAGTTTGTTGTAACTTTTATAGTAAAATCACTTTAAAAAATCATCCTGTATATGGTTTTCAATATCAACGAACGGTTTTCTTATTGATCTTAACATATTTAGACCACGCCCTACTGAGACACTTCCTGTATATAGTTGAGAAACATATTATTAAGTTAGTTATAAGTTTGTAACTCTGTTGAGTTTTCTGCTAATATAAAAAGTAGAGCATCGTGTAAATTAAATTATTTTAGTTAAATTAAACAACACGCCAACACAATGTTTGCAATGATTATGGAATGACTACCTAGTTCTTACTCGTTTGTATAAGTTTCATAAACGAATCAGCTGGGGACTTGACAGTATCGAAGATGATGAACGATCTAGATGACCTTGCACTTTGATATTAATATGACAAACGATTGTGCAAAGATGGTCCCAAGGGTTCTCGTGCCAGTTCTAATATAAAAGATTGTCGCAAAAAATGTTGTGTTGAGTTATTCTTACTTTGGTGTTTGTTCAACGAGCACTTTACCGGTAAATATATCAGGTGAAAAAATTTAATAACTACATCAGTTTCTATTAAAAAGAGATGGACAAATTTAAAGTAATCTGTAAAATGAGAAAACTTTAAAAAATGTTAATTATTTTTATTTGTATTAGGGCAGAAAAGTTTCATTCAATAACGTTTTGCGAAATTTGTTAATAGTAATTATGCGATACATTTCGTTTGAAACCAAACAACTTGATATTGATAATATTCAAACATGAAGTTGACTTATGAGAAATAAAAACTATATAAATAGTAATAAGAACACAGTTTCTTGCAAAAAAGGTTGACCTCGTTTTTGATGACCAGGTGATTATCATCAGTGATTGATTGTTACACTTGCAAACTTATAACCAACTTAATAATATGTTTTTTTACTATAAACAGAAAGTGTCTCAGTTGGTCTAAATATGTAACGACCTATAAGAAAACAGTTCGTTCATATTGCTTTAAAATAGAAAAACATTTATACAGAAATGGAAATAATAAAGACAAATCAGACACTAATACATTGATAAATAAGACATGTATCTAACAAAACTATCACATCAATGACAAACTTTGTTAACTTGTTATGGAAACAAACCACTCAAAGCTTTCTTGTCGTCTCCAATGTTGAAGGGTCTGCTCCAGTAAACGAGAAAGCAACAGGAAACGCACTTCCGGTATCACTGTATCCCTATCTAAGCAGTGCAATTTCTTGCAGCTGAACGCTTTGACATTGCCTCATTTCAAACCATTGTATAAGTCTATCTTTTGTAATTGCGTGTTGAAAAAAAAACTGAATATTCTTTATAAAATTTCGGATCCTGCTTGCAAATTATTTTTCATTATTAATTTTTTATTGTGTTAGGAAAAAAATCAAACTTTGTACTTACAAAATGTCAGTTACTTGACAAATGAAAGAAATTTTTAAAAATGTAAATTGCAAGAAGGATGCGTATTGTGACTGTGCTTAAAATGAGACCTTGCAAACAATTTTATGATAAAAAGTAAACGAAATAAATGGTATGAAATTTAACATTGCTCTTATGGGATAAAAATCCATTTTATTTTTACTAGAGCAGACCCTTAAGTAAATAAACTAGAATCTTTTAGCAGTACAATAAATGACGTCATACTTTATACTCGAACACATGTGATTTAGTTTGTTTGCGTTTTTAGAATTACAACAAGACATACTTAAATCTAAATAGTTGAACAATTGTTTGTACTGTGGAGGATGCAGCGGCAGAAATATATTTCGTAATAACTAATGGTTGCTCATTCATTAACAACTTAGCAAATCCCTTTTTCGTTAACAAATGGTTGAAATTTAAAGCGCATGCCACATGGTTAGAAGTGCTGGAAAGATATTATTATAGTTTGTCCAGAGCTACCCTCGCAACCCTCCCGCGCCCAGCTCGGCTTACCTGCCGTCACTTTTGTTTCGATGACTCACATACTAGGCCTTAGTCTGCAAAACTGTTATTTCTTACATTTTTACTTTCTCCCCCTATACCATAGTATATGGAGAAAGTATTGTATTCGTCAAAATTTTCGAGTTTGAGTTTTTGGTGGAAATATCCGTTTTGGGTCCCCCTGAACCTAAAAAAGTGGTTTTCGGAGTGATGTCTGTGTGTGTGTCTGTGTGTCTGTGTGTCTGTGTGTCTGTGTGGATGTTATCAGACCTAGAGCCTAAACCAGTCGTCCGATTTTGATGAAATTTGGTATGGAGGTACTAATCCACGGTATCTCCAGGCGTTTTTTTCATTTTTGTGAATTTTTTATTTTTAAGGGTAATTTTCCCATAAAAACCCATAAAATATCGGAAAAATTAACTTTTTTCAAAAACGGCTCTAACGATTTTGATTAAAATTTTATAGTTTATTAGGGACCTAAAGTACTATAAGCTGTAAAATTTTAATCAAAATCGTTCGAGCCGTTTTTGAGAAAAGTTGATTTTTCCATTATTTTATGGATTTTTATGGGATAATGACTGTTAAAAATAAAAAAATCACAATAAATTGGTAATAGTATTTTTTTATTTAGTTTCTATAATGAGGGAGAAAGTATGTGTCAGTTTCCTGATACCGTTTATTTATTTTATGTTAATATTTTGGTCATTTTTGAATTCTGCATTTTAATCATGAATTATAGGTATTTGCTTCTTGTATTTACACGTGTCGCAAAGAGCACAAACGCCAAACTGCAATTAATTAAAGTGACATTTTCACTGCCTCCATAATAGACAGGACACATATAAACCAATAACAGCTGCTAGCGCTTAATTAATAACAGAATGTTGGCGGTTAGTTTGTTCTGTTGAAATAGGTAATTTGTGATTCCAGTTCCATTACACATCTACCCGGGTGGGTTGACATATTGGTTTAGATGTCGCACAGGAATAACTATTTCATGTAAATGCATTCAGCATCAATTTAATCAAACAGTATCTGTAATGCTGTTATACAGCGCGAGGCAAAAGGTTGGATTTATTCTATCAATCATTAACTACTAATAAAATTCCGAATCAAACTAAATCTGTTTTCTTTAATTACCAAGTGACTTTACTGCCCCATTCTCATAATCTTAACTCTGTAAATTCAGTTCATATTGATCGCTATCTATTTCCCACCTCCTTAGACAAAGAAAACCAAGAAAGTCTTGTCTTGCAAGACAAAGAAGTAGGCCTACATGTTTGCACAAAAAACCGAAACATAATTTTGATATTGTATTCTAGTTAAATAAGAAGGACGCAGCAAATATGGTTAGATATTTTGACCTGCGTTATTTACAGGGTGATAGAAATTCAGATTCATTTGGTTGAAAGTTGATCGAAGAGTTTTCAATCATGCAGTAATTTGAATCATTTTCACGAAGCACAGAAATAATGCGAACTATGACTATATAAATAATAAAATAAACGAAGTTTTTTACAAACAACTTGTAATAGTAAAACGCGTTTCGATTACACCAAGTCGTCATCATCATCAGTTGTAACGACCAATTAGACCACGCCCCTACAAAGACGCTGGCTACATAGAGTGTTTATAAAGTCCCTTTAACCCCTTTTATTATTTTTGTTATTGAAAATGAGTTAACAAAACTTTTTATCTTGTGTTGCTTACAGGAAACATTTTTTGACATATCTGAACCTTTATGATTTTGGGGGATAGGTCATGAATACACCATTGAAAAGCTTATTAAAAAAGAAACAGAATTTCGCAAACTAGAGCTTATTATCTATACACTCTATAGAACACTCTATATAGTTAAGAACCATATTATAATGGTTATAAGTTTGTAACTGTAACATGATGATGATGATGACTTAGTCATCGGAACGCCTTTGACCATTACATTTTTTGTGAGAAACTGTTTTCATTTTATTATTTAGAGTGTTTCTTTCTAATAACTCCAGTTCAAGTTTAAATTTTACAAACTATGATTAATTTACATAAGAACAAATAAAAGTAAATAAAATGTCCTACACGGAGGAAGACAAAGTGCAATCTCAACCTTTCTTATCCACTGCAACTTTAAATAAACCAACAAAACACTTAAGCTTTTTAAAGTGAAGCTAAAGTTTATAATAATCACTCAAGCTAGAGACTTTGTCAAGTTTTGAATTACTTTGCGGTTGTTGTGAATACGACGGAAATTTGGAGCGTTTAAGTTAAAACGGTTCGTTAAGTTATCCTTGTCATCTTGAAAGGGTTATTGTTTATATGTATGAGCTGAGAATTGAATTAACTGTATGGAAACACTTTAACATATTCTTGACAGACAATTTTCGTTCTATATTAATGCATTAAACTTCTGAGATGCCATAAGTGGAACATGCAAAGTTACATCCAATCAGCCTTACACCGCACAAAGTTTTCCCTCCTCTTGGTCCATCCACAAATATCCAGGGACAAATATTTGCATCCTCCTGTACCAAGAAGTATATTTATTTAGACTACTTTATAGTCCGCAGCTGAAAGTGGAATACATACTCGTAAAATGAATTATTTTTGCTCTATGTAATATCAGAAAGTGTTTGACATCAATGTATTAACTTATTAAAAATTTTACCCAGATGATCTTTCAGGCTTCAATATTTCACTTATTAGTAGAATGAAATCTATCATTTCTTCACCTGAGATCACCAACTTCCTTCAATATCGTTACAGTCCTCTATCATATTTACCAATACTGTATTTATAAAGAAAATTACCCTTTTATTTATTGCACTAATAAGTAATGTAAAAGAAGAACAGTCCGATATTTTTATAAAATCTTGATGAGAGAAAATATTGTGCAGTAAATGATGAGAGCATTTCTTAAAAATTCCCACATAAAGGAGTCACAACACTAGGACAAAACCGGAGTATCTTTAAAAACTGCTATTAGCGAATGTACAATAAATCATAATAATAAATAGTCGATTATTTAGTATTTGTAATATTATATTACATAGTTAGTTGAAAATTTGCTGCGGGCCAGCTCAATACTTTACTAAGCTTTTCCGTAATATAAAATAATTAATTAACAAACTATCTTAAAAATAAAACAAATATAACGATGTAAAGGAATAGACGTAATAACTAAATGGATTATTAGCTCATGAAAAGGAAAAATTAATGTGATTAGAAGTGTAGATTTATTCAAAACACAAATGGTTGGGAAAATTTGAAAATGAGTTATGATTGTCTCTCACCAAAATCTATTTTTCCACGTATCTGGTATTTTTATATCTATTAGTTTTTTATTCACTTTTAAAATCAATCTAAAATCTTTTTTCTAGCAGCTTACAATTCCTCCAATTCTTATAAATTGTGCATCAGTTATTAAATGCTTTTTTTTTCTTACTCTAATTTTAAATTCTACTTATATAACTCAGCTGAAGAGATGATTTAAAAAAAATACCCCTTCTTATCTTCTATATGAACGTTTATATGTACTGTTAAGAAGGTCAACTGAAATTTCTTTAGACATTTTGAAGGATACTCAACATTTTTAGATATGATGTCACATCTTTTGACAGGATAAATGGCAGAGTACATCCTCATACAAGTAAGACAATACAGTACATGACAAGTAAAACCACATGCATACGAAGAAATACGAAATTTCTAAATACCGATAGTAAAAGAGGGGCGTAGTGCCTAATAAACAGAATTAACTAAACGCTAATAATAGACCAGTGCTGATGGACGCCAAAAAATATAAAACCTATAAAAAAAATAACAGCATGAGACCCACTGGAAGAGGAGCAAAATACTGTCCGAATGACGGGGAAAATAATTTGGATTCGACAAAATGGAGAAGGGGTGAATTTTTAGGGGTTGAAAGTGGTATTTCACGGTTTTTCGCAATTTTCAATGAAAGTTGACCTCCTATCAAAAAAAGTTAAATATCAAGGTTGTTGATTATAAAAAGATCTACAAATTTTGTTTCTAACATTTTTCCACATAACCTCAAATTTTAAGGGAAAATTGGCAAACCTGATTTTTCAGTTTTTAATTTTTTTTCAGGAAATTTTGTGAAAATGTTTCAAGTAAGCCGTATTTTTCTTTTTTTTCGACAAATTTCGAAAACATGACCTCATTTTCAACTAAAAAGTTTCACCGATAAAGTTTGTCTTTTTAAGCTCACCAGCTGGCATTTTTTCCGTTAAAGCATCTAATTTTAGATTATGTAATAAAAGAGTAGCACTACTATGGAAAAATTTTCCAAAAAACGCCATAAAATGAAAAAACTAATTTTCAAAAATCATTTTTTTTTACATTTTTGTTCTAAACTCATATTTATTTATTAAAACTATTGAAATTGACAGTTGAAACCTTTCGTCGAGAATATTAATTTTATGTTACCTTAATATGTAGGGCTGCAAATAATAAACAAGGACATAAATAAGGATTTGATTATGATAGAAGGGCGAAATGATTTCAATTTTTGGGGGTAAATATGGTTTCTCACTATATGCAGCAAAAATAACCTCCTACAAAAAAAAAGAAAAAGTTTTTGGCAATAAAAAGATCTACAACTTTTATATTTAACATTTTTCCACATAACCACAAATTTTCCGAGAAAATCGGAAAACCCGTTTTAATTTTTTTCTTGTGTAAAAATGGTATGTTTGTCACAAAATTTAGTGGAAATAGACCTTTTTCAGTTCTGAATTAAACGTTATTTTTTTTTTTTTTTTGTAATTTAAAGAAGTTTTTTAATTACACTCACATCACGTTTATTAAGTAGAAAACTGTTTATTACTTTTAATATTTTAATGAAAAACTATATATAAAAATAATAATAATACGTTTTTGTAATAATGCCGGTTATTTTTGCTGCAAATCGTGAGAAACCATATTTACCCCCAAAAATTGTCCTCATTTCGCCCTTCTATCATAATCAAATCCTTATTTATGTCATTGTTTATTATTTGCAGCCCTACATATTAAGGTAACATGAAATTAATATTCTCGAAAGGTTTCAACTGTTAATTTCAATAGTTTTAATAAATAAATATGAGTTTAGAACAAAAATGTAAAACAATTGATTTTTGAAAATCTGTGTTTTCATTTTATGGCGTTTTCTGGAAAATGTTTCCATAGTAGTGCTACTCTTTTATTACATAATCTAAAAGTAGATGCTTTAACGAAAAAAATTCCGGCTGGTGAGCTTGAAAAGACAAACTTTATCGGTAAAACTTTTCAGTTGAAAATGAGGTATTTTTTTCGGAATTTTTCGAAAAAAAAGAAAAATCTGTATTTGCTACAAAAAAAATACGGCTTACTTGAAACATTTTCACAAAATTTCCTGAAAAAAAATTAAAAACTGAAAAATCAGGTTTGCCGATTTTCCCGGAAAATTTGAGGATATGTGGAAAAATGTTAGGTACAAAAGTTGTAGATCTTTTTATTATCAACGACTTCGATATTTAACGTTTTTCGATAGGAGGTCAACTTTCGTTGTAAATTGCGAAAAACCGTGAAATACCACTTTTAAACCCCTAAAAATTCACCCCTTCTCCATTTTGTCGACTCCAAATTATTTTTCCCGTCATTCGTTCAATATTTTGCTCCTCTTCCAGTAGGTCTTAGGCTGTTAATTTTTTTTTTTTTTCAAAAATGCATCAGCACTGGTCTATAAAGGCTCAATTTCGGTGAGCTCTTCCACGATCTTGCTGTCTACTAACTATTCGGAACTGTTTGGCTGTCTTCGTTGTTGCATGCTGAGCAGTCTGGAATAGTTGTATATTCTGTGTAGTCTAAGTTATGAAAACCATTTTATCTATATTTAACACTCTTGTAGTATGAAAACCATAACAACAAATTAAATGGACCGATAGACAAAATGAGACAACAAAAAAGTGATTTAAATTTGATAATGTCCCAACGAAGAAGTAATCAAATATTGTGAGGATGCAGCAGGATTTTAATTTACTTATTGTGTGAAAAATAATTATCAATTATTTTACTAAACCTTAAGTTATACGTTAGTAATTTAAGAACCCGGTATTGTAGAAAAGTAAAATATGAAACTTTAATTCCCTATTAAATTTCTCGGCAAAACTTTGCGAAAGAATTTCTCGTCTCGAAGACAAATCAATAGAGAAAGAAAGAGATATTTTACGTTTTTATCTTTCATAACTGTTTGATATCCTTTGTATAACATTCCTTTAACAAATATGTTGAAATTATCCTGCAGGATACGCCTTCGGTTGTTGGGGATATAGTCTGGAATTTAATTTGTTCTATAGACATGTTAGGATGCAATTTGGAGGCGATAATTGCTTGTATTCTTGAGTAGAAACGTTCTTTCTTGTACTCGTACATTCTATTACTGGTATTTGAAAACTGGTGAGAAATATTATAAGTATAGTTTTAAATTATGTAAAAGTTAAAAGATAAATGATACGCTTGCTGTTACAAATAAATAATTTAACAATGTTAAAATGTTTGCGTAAACTAAAAATCTTATTAAATGAACATTTTATTTACACGTTATTGATGTTGGCTGTATATGTAACAGGAACAGACAGATATCTACCAAGTATATGAGGGTGACAAAACATCAAATGGTTGTCGATGAATTTGATTCACAAGAGTAAATTATCTAACTTCAAACATTAAGGTTCATTAATGTCCTTATTGCTAAGAATTCAAATTGTAGCAAGAAACAAGAACTTTTATGCCTGTAAACAGCTTATGGCAACAAAGCCAGTTGCATAAACAACACAAAATAAGAAGTTGTCATTCTGCATAAGACTTGTGGTGACGTAGAGCAGTAAATCAAATCCTTGGTAATAACCAAGAAAATAGAAGATGTACTCATTCGAGAGGAAATATGAAAAAGGTTTTCGAAACTAAGATAAATTACAATTGCAGGGAGATACGTACAAATATACACATAAATTATATGATTTAAAATCTATCAAAGAAATTTATTTATACCGATTGAATCCCTCAATAAGTGTCACTAGAATTGAAGAACGTAAGCCCAAAGAAGAAAGGCAGAATGTCCAGAATGTCAGATTACTAAAAAAAACGAGGGATGGTGTGGAGGCATAGGAAAGTGAGACAATTTTTAGTTCTTGCTGCTGACATACAAACGGAAAAGAGTTACGAAGAAAGTCAAGGTGTATGAATGGAGCACTGTAGCGCCGGCGCAGGAGGCATAGGAGTAAAGAGTATTTAAATTTTCCTACATAGCAACAGCTCTTTTACCGTGTTGTATCCAAAGGCGGAGAAAAAGTTATGATACAAATAAAGAAATTTGAACTAGCATTTAGGGGCCTCTGTTGATTAACAGTAAGAAACATATAAGAAGTTGGTTGATTGCTCGTATTAATCAACATTTTAGGAACAGAAATGTTTGGGGGGGGGGGCATTTCCTTGGTCTCCGACACACGCCTGGTCAAATTCCAAATACTTTCAGATCCCTAATTTACTCTCTCAGACCGTTATAACCTTTTACTAATATACGAGGTCAGAATAACCCAATAATTAATTTATTTGAATCATTAATCTGTTTTTTCGGAACAACACACACAACAAATTGCACATAAACAAATTATTATGTACGTAAATTTAAATTATAAACCAGAAAAAATTATTGAAGATTGCATAAATATCATTCATAATGCATATTTTTAAACTTATTGTTTATTCTACAATGCTGTTGTGAACCTCAAAAATACATTTTTTCTTTAGTACGGTACAACACCTTTTGATACAAGATTTAATTACTTAAAAATGTATTATTTTTTGGGAATTTTCAAACAATAATTTCCATATATTAAGGTGAAAAATAAAATTTTCAAATTTAAAGAGTTTTCCCTGATTATTCATTTATAAATAGAATCCGAAACCTGAGTTTGCTATTCAAGTAGGCTGTGGCGCTACTAGCTGACCTACAAAATATGGTATCAAACACCATGGCTTTATTTACTCACAATTCCGTCTATTTGTATTCCCTAAGAGTAGGGGAAAAGCAAAGCCTTTTGGCATATGCCAATAAAGCCTATAAAGGGGCGTAGAAAAGGGGTAACGGTAAGTTGACGATTAAAAGATGCTGAGACTTATATTTTTTAGAAGAAACATACCACTACTCCAGTATGCTCTTTTGAATGACTGAATTTCAAAATATATTCGCATGTTTGTTGATATACAAACTAGGCCTGTTACGTAGATAAATTTTGTTCACTGGATCAAAAACTTATACTGAGTTTAGACCAAAGCAATCTGTTCACCAATTAGGCTTTCATACATGATCGGTTATGTGTCAGTAAGCGCAAAAACCACGATTGCCGCCAGTTTATCTGCGATCCATTATTGCATCTAACAAATTTTATACGAACACTATATTACACATTAGACGCAAATAATTGAAATGCAAATCTTGTTTCTCTTTTATATACAATTTCAGAGTAATATATACCAAATTTTAGGTCTCTAGCTTCATAGCCCGTTTTCGGTTTCTAGAACATTCTAAAAAGTTCTCGAGTGTTCTGGAACAGGAAGCACCTTCGATGGTCCAGAACAGTATGGAACATTCTAGAACATTCTCGAACTTTCTGGAAGATTCTGTAACTTTCTGAAACCTTCTACAATATTCTAGAACATTCAGGAATTTTCTGGCTAGTCTCAGCCACTTCGGCACTTGATTTCCAGCTGCTTCACCAATTTCCCTTAAGAAGCAGCTCGATTGGCATTTATATTTCCAAACCCAACCCGTGGAGCTCCTAACCCATAACTTCTTTATGGATGGGAGATGGAGGGCTACCATGTATAATCCACATGGGCTGTGGAGGTAGGTTTGCGGAGTTGTAGTGGCACGCACGGACCCATGGTTGCATTTATTTTATTAACATATTGATTTCTTGCTTGAACCATATGCTCAGATTACATCTGAGACAGTTGGTTATTACACACTATATATTACGGGAATTCCCTACTGAAATATGACAATTTTCAAAAAATATATATATATTTCCTTTTTTTCCTGATTCTACAGTTTATAAGGTTTAAGAAAAACGTAACATATGCCACAAAACTTCTTTATATCAGTGTGAAAAATTTATTCAAAGCAATGCTCGCACCTACTTTTGAGCGAGTTGAACTTCTTTATGTTTGCTATTTAGACTAATAAGATTTTTTTTAAAGTAATTGCAAAGAAGGACAACAATGTTTAATACTAGGCTTTCAATCCCTCCTACATGTAAGTAAAACATATCTTGACTACAAATACTGGTTGTGCAAGTTATTCCCCTCTATGGCTGCTAAACGCGATTTTCCGCAACTTTTCAATTTTGATACTTTTTACACAAAAGTTCTTACAACTTTTTAACTGCTTAAAGCTACAGTGATGAAATTTTTACCACATCTTTAGTAGCTTATATTGCAACTGTTTGGGTATTTTTATTCCTGACAAATACAAGAGTATTTTTTCTTAATTTGTTTCATATATATATATATATATATATTTTTTTTTTTTGTAAGGTCATAACTACTAAACTTTTAGTGGTAAGAATATGTCTATAACCAAAAAGTTAGTGTTTTTTATATACTGTACTTTAAAACATGATATCAACCTGCCAAATTCGTTCAGTAGTAAAAAAGTTATAAACGATCTTAAAAAACATATTTTTGCCTAAAAAAACCCAAAAAACTCAAAAAGGTATGTAAACAATTTCCCCCCCCCCCCCCCAATTCCTGTAAGTCTAAACATTTTTGAAGTGATAACTTCTATTGGCCCGTTGGGCACTTTCGACTTGGCTATGTTTTCGAAATCTCGCATCACGCCAGATTTCTCGCGAGATCTTGCATCACGCCAGATTTCCCGCGAGATCTCGCATTTAAGTGTATTAAATTTAAAATTTAATATAATCTCATGCATATTTACTGATAACTAAAATAAAAAATTACGAATACTTGCCAGTTATTAATAATCTGTTATTAAATAATTAATTACGTCATTCCAAAATATGTAATAACATTTTTTCAAAATATATCGACTTGTGTAATTTTTTTATCCTTATTCCTCCTCCTCTAATATTAGTACGGACAAAAAAATATAAATTGGTCATAGAAGTTATCACTTCCAACGTGTGGTCTTAAGCACACTACAATTTTTTTTTTTTTTTTAAGTTCTAATGAATATAAAACAAAATGGTAATTTTACAAAACATAATTTTAAAAACGCCTATTATATAAAAACCATATTTTCAGTAGGGAATCCCCTTAAACAGTAAATATTAATAAATACAAACAAGTGGTAGAATATAAGAGAATAAGCAATATTTTACTGGAAGACGTAATCTTGCATTGCTAAAATATTGTTCAACATTATACTATTATACCTACTATTTTTACCTAACGGTGTAATATTGTGTTTTGTTAATGTACTTATATGCTGTATTATTTATCTTATTGCCCCTGTGTTATCTAAACGTACCATAACTTTGTGATGTTTGATCTGTGTCTACTTTAAATTGCAAAAATTACTCTATGCAGTAAATGTTTATTACACGGTATGCTTTGCGACACATATTTTCCCTGGTGACTCATTTATTTTCCTGTACGTTTGTTTTGTAGAGATAAACTTCTAGTGGCAATGTTTTGAATTAAAATGAAAATAACACATGCTACGTAAACAGTATCTCATTCGAAAATGTTCTGCCGAGTTAATGGCTGAGCTTTGTGTCGCGTCTGTTTTCTTCCAAACTATGTTCGTCAATTTTCTCGAAATCTTATCACTATCTTTCCTATGAAGATTGGCGGTACGAAATATCATTGCTGTCTCTTTTGAAGGCTATGAAATCTTATCGCTATAACATTTGGA
The DNA here is from genome assembly GCA_018207615.1 of Philaenus spumarius. Taxonomy (NCBI): domain Eukaryota; kingdom Metazoa; phylum Arthropoda; class Insecta; order Hemiptera; family Aphrophoridae; genus Philaenus; species Philaenus spumarius. The sequence continues at coordinate 97,689 of JAGFPH010001233.1, read as the reverse complement.
TGGTGTAGAGTAACTTCTGTTCGATTTTATCTGTGGAGATCAAGTAACCTGTTCGTTTTGTGCGCAACCTAATAAGAATCAAAGGACCTCATAGTAAAACTACTTATGCATGCAATCGTATTACCATTGCAAGACGTTGGTAGCCTCGTCCAGGGATACCACGCTCTAACTCTTGCTCTACTATTAGTTAGTGGCGAAATACTTTATTCGTTGTTCTTAGTATTGGTTTATGTAAGTAACTTTAGGGGATTTCATTTAATAACTTAATTTATTTTAACACAAATGAAGTCAAATAAACTGTTAAGTACAGTATAAAGTGTTTCGTACACAATTATTGTTTGTTTCCACAATGGCCATCATTTTTTGTATAAACTAGCTGGCCCGATCCTGCTTTGCACGGATAGACAAATCAAAGTTAAATGTATATTAACAAAACATTTATTATATCAATAAATATATTACACTATGTATTTCTTACGGGGATTTTTAGTAACTTTGATGCCCCAAACCTCCCCTAAAATTTCTTTAAACTCTTTCTTAGCGAGCACCTATGGCCCTAGGGGAAGCTACATACCAAATTTCATTCCAATCCATTCAATGGTTTTGTATAAATCGTGATTTAGTAACTTTTACCCCAAACCCCCATAAAATTTCGATTTTTTTTTAAACACTTTCTTATCAGCAGCTCGGCTTTAGAGAAAGCTACATACAAAATTTCATTCCAATCAATGGTTTTGGAGAAATCGTGATTTAGTAACTTTGACCCCCAAACCCCCCCCTAAGATTTCGAATTTTTTGAAAACCTTTCTTAGTGAGCATCTATGGCCCTAGAGGAAGGTACATACCAAATTTCCTTCCAATCCGTTAAGTAGTTTTTGAGAAATCGTGATCAGTGAGTCAGGGGATTTGGCTTTTATATACTGTATATAGATAAAATAATACACGGCCATTTGAATGAATAAAAAGCTTTCATTTGCTACGCCTTAACCTTTTTTATTTAAATTTATTTGAACGAAAAGCACTCCGACGTTTGTCAAGTCTCTATTGCAACGCTTACAATTCAAATGTTTTAATCACTCTTTATATTAATAATGTACATCTAATAATTAAAGTCTTTCAACTTGTGTCTGGACCATATTCAAATAAAATTCTTATTTTTGATATGCCCGTTTTATTTTTTCTGCGAAAGGTTATAAAATACAAGAAAAGGAAATAAAAACATTTCCCTAACTTCACTATAAATGCAGTTATTTACTTTACATATTTTTGTTTAACAGTAACTCCTTCTTATCTCCTGAATCCTCTCAGGATCGTGCCCTGTGAAATAACACATTTGTTATACATACTGATGAATAACATACATATAATATATTATATTAATACTATTATGATGTTGCCATAGCATACTTAATTTAAGATTTCTTAAAGGATTTTTTTTTACAATTCAAATTATATTGAAAGAATTAATTAACAAACATATTTTCCTTATGAGAAATTGTAATTTAAACGTTTTTAACACAAAGGAATTATTAATATTCTTAAACCCTTTTCACAAATATGTTTATCATTTCTATAACACATATAGTTTTTTTTTAATATGATAAAAAACCCTCTTTCCTGAATTACTTTTATAATAACGCCTTATAATGA
>JAGFPH010001233.1:72445-87280 GCA_018207615.1 Philaenus spumarius | reverse complement strand
TACTTATTCCTAGTATCAACAAATTAATAACCTGCTTTGTTGTTATGATTATAATATCATTTTCCAGAATTTTCCAGATTGTCCATTACTTTAAAACGAAGCAAGGTACTAAGCTGTAGTTTGTGCCATTCTCGTTCTCTTTTAATAAACTTTTCATGACCTACATTTATATTTAAAATGTTTTACCATCCCCCGCCCTACCCCCTTCAAGCAGCCTAAAATCATAAAGGTTCAGATATGACAAAATATTTGTCCTCTTATTCAACACAAGATGTAAACAAAGTTTTGTTAACTTACTTTCAATAACAAAAATAATAAAGACGGTTAAAGATATTTTATGAACACTCTGTATTCACGATTAAACTATAACTTTTTTATTTTTAACATTCCGGCTTGGTTTATGTTGACGTCTTCTTTCTAATCTTCATCTTCAATACCATTTTCTAGTTTGTTGCCTGTGTTCCTGAGGATTTTGATTGTGATCTTCCTTCCGGGTTTCGAAAACTATGTTCCGTCATTAGAAACAGAAACTATGTTGTGTCTGTTAAATACATACAGATATCATTTAAAACGTAAACATTATTTGCATCACAACTTACATGTGAAAGGTGGCCTTTAAGTATCATCCTTGAACTTTTATTTTTATTCAGAATTGGTTCAGAGGTATCCCTCCTGACTTCAGATAGCCACACACCTACGCAGTACAAGATCCCCTGACAGTAGTTACATTGTTGCCAGTTTTATTGGTTTTACACGCGTCACGCCAGCACAAAATGTCAAACTGTAATTAATTAAAGAGACATTTCCACTGCTTCCATTATAAACAAGTAATGTACTAATAACAGCTGTTTAATAACAGTGTGTTGGGGTTTGTTTGTACTGTCCGAATAGGTAATATGAAATTTCAATTCCATTTCGTATCGATTGCAGAATTATTTACATATTGGTTCCGACTCTGCGCAAACTGGTTTACATAATCAAACAAGAATGCGTAAAGTGTTATCGATTAAAAATGATATTTTGTACAGCGTCAAAAACTAAAAATATTTTCACTTCATATTAGCTACGGAATGTCCTTAAACAATCATAATTCTGTAATTTTTTGGAACCAGATAAATACACAGTGAGTTTTAGTGGTAACGGAATGATTAAAGTTTCATCAGTATGTCATTGTGTTACAACCTCGAAATCCAAAGTCATAATTTATAATATAATTTGTCACAAGTGATTTTTTTATTTCCAAAAGAAAAATTGAAGTTAAATTCAACTAAACTTTTGTTTACCTTTCCATATATAATATTTGGAATTATTTACCTAGACTTTCTCGTATTATAAGGATCCAACTCTTAATGAAACCCAATAATCAAAAGCGAAAGTTTCGGTTGATTGATTCGGTCCAAAATATGTTGTAGATTTACAATTTCTGTAAAATTACTACACGTAAAAATTACTCCTAACTAGTTTATCGCGTTATTGGAATTATCGTGTTGAAACACATATGGACAGACAAAATTTTTAGAAATGTTTTTTTTTTACTCAAGGAAGTCTGCAACTTTGATATTCATCAAACTATGAATTTAATTGACGAATTTTCTCACTACGTATGAGACTCCAGAGAATACGTATCATTCTGCTCCATGGAATTTTTCAAACATTGTTTCTAAAAGTTTTGTACAACAATTACAGTTATAGGGTTTAGGTTAAATAATTGCTTTTAAAAATATACCAGAACGTCTATTTATAATGCCATCATAAAGGTGCAATACATCTACGCACCTTTCAATCATTTTAATAAAGATGGTGTTCGAATAATGTGATTTTTTAGTGCTTTATTTATAAACTAGTACTTCTGTGAACAGTAGACCTCGCTCGTTGAAATAACAAATGTGGTTTAGGTTAAAAAATAGTGTGCCAGTAAGCAGAAGGTTTAGCCAGTGAAACATTATTTTGCAATTCCCGTGATTCCGGGGTTTTTAGTTCTCGTTTTTTTTTTCTTTTCTTGAGCTTTAACTGCTAAAGAGTTTCTTTTAGGGGGCATTGTGTTTTATTTAGGTTAATAATGCGTAAGGTAGCTAAAAATATCGCGTTATTGAGGGAAAACATAGAATTAAATATTTACATACTTAAATAACTAAAACTTAACAATGTATTTACAGTTCCATCTCATATTCCAATATTAGAAATAATGAAAACAAACGATGTTAAAGCGTCGTGATAGTGATCTCAACCCATGTACCAACACTTCCCACGCTGTCCAACGGTAATTTTTTGTACCTCCTTTATCGCAGCGTGATTTCATTTGTTTCATCTCATTTTGTAATTCAAGTAAAGCTAAGTCAAATACTTTTATGGAATAATAATTTACAAGTATACAGTTCAATTCTTTGATTTATTCTCTACACTTTCTTATAATAATATGTCATTTTTGGGCAAAGAATATAGTATTCCTAAATTACTATTCAAAATAGGCCTAGTTTTGTTAGCAGTCTTGTAGTAAGGACATAAAACTGGTGTTTTCAAATTAATAAATTTTAAATTGATAAATATTTCAATACAGTTCTATTTAGAACTAAATACAAAACTCTTTACTTATTGAAATAATGATTTTAAAAAATTTACTACTTTTTATGTAGGCCTAAAGTTGAACTCCTTTCGTTACTGAACATGCTTGTTTCTTGAGCTAGTAACTTTGTTAATTTTACTTCAATCAATTTTTACTGTCATATATGAATTATTTGAACCTTTATCTACAAAAAAGCTATGGAACACTTTTGAATTGGTTTAGAATAAACGTATAAAAACATGGTTAAAATACAAAAACTTGGACGATTTTGAACAAATTTTAAGTTTACGGCCTTTTTGTGAGCTTACCGTTAGAAATAAGGAAAAAAAATCAAGAATACAATTTTTTTTTAAATCAAACTAGTTACACGCCAAATTTTATTAGTATTTAAATTCGACTTACGGTTAAGCCACAAACTGGCTTTTAAAAAAAAGCTTACACTGAGAGAAACGGTCCAGCCGCCATTTTTATTTTATTTAAGGGGTTAAAACCGTATATATACATGGCTCAGCCTAGGAATAAGGAACATTCATGCAAAAAATCATCACAATCGGTCAAGGCGTTTGGCCGTAATCGTGAGACAGACAGATAGACGAAATGCCGAACGTTCGAGCTAAAACGGAGACTTCGCTTCGCTCGGTCAATAATACCTAACCAAAGTTAAAACAGGACTAACTGAATTTAACATCCCTTTAAAAGCCGTATTATGTTTTAATGTCTTTTATTCAGAACTTATTGCACCACAGCCGGCCGTAAGGCAGTATTTATTAGCTAAGCCTACGCCCGATGTACTTTATGTAGGAGATAAAACTTAACGTAAAATGTGAATAAATGACACGCTTGGAGAGTTTATGACAGCTTGAAACAACCCTTGACGAAATTACCCGAAAGAAGTCTTGTTATTACTTTTATGGCTTTTTGTCAAATTACTTGTATTTTTATTGAATCTTAAACAAGGGAATGTCTTTGTTAAATGAACATTCTTGAAGATCATACCCCTACTTAAATTTAACAGTGCAGTATAAAATGTAGAAACATGATTTACCTTTTTCCAATCCGTTAGTCGTGGACTGATAATTCGGTCTTGATGGGAACGAATTTAATTGTTAGTTGCAAACCTAAAGGCGATAAAAAAAAGCAAAATTTTTATGGGAGGAACGACTCCCAAAACGATTTTCACGTGTGATTATATGAGGTAATAAAATAATCTATCATTTTAGCTTAATTCTTATGAATTAGTTTGTAATTATTCACGAAACAGTTTACTTTTATAAATGTGTATTGAATATTCAAAAATGACCCCTAAACACTCTTAGTTAAAAAATCAAATTGCCTACCACTAACTATCAAAATTGTATATAAATAATTTTTTCCCCGATTGCTATTCCTATTTTAAAGATGGGGTGCGACTAGAAAACTGGTTTTAAAATGGTGTATATAATTCGTTGCACAAACTATATAATCGTCTAAATCGATTCGTTGCTAGAAAAAATATGACCTGTATTATAATATTCTAAAAAAACGTCTTCGTTTGTACAACAAACGGATGTATTTATTTCACATTCAAATTAAATGCAAAAATATTCTAAGCTCAATTTTTTGTCGGAAGTGTGAGGAATATTTTACCTCCCGTCCTGTATTGTTAAGCCCCAGTAATAACCTTCCTTTATGCAGGGAGCGCCTGTAAAATCCCGTAGTTGGTTAATTTAATCCTGGAAATCGCAAAAAAAGAAACCCTGTTCTGGAAGAACACAAAATCCTGCTTAAGTTAATTCCCAGTCTTACTTAACTTGGACTGTTTTTTTAGTAACTTGAACAAATATTATGACATTAAGAGCTTAATGAACTTTTATTTTATATACGAGGACTGTTGAGTTAAGTTATGAGACTGATTATACAGGGTGTTTCCGAAATACACCGAAAAACTTTGTGATATTGTACCCGATGTCAAAACAAACAACAAATTTCATTTAAGTTTATAGCCTATCTCGATCCGTTTTTGCGTCTGTCGGTCTGTACGTATTTTTTACATGACTGATCATAACTTTTATACTACTAGAGGTACCAACTTCAAACTTGGTACACATATGTTGCTAATAGGACGTATCTTTGTGCGGAGTATCAAGTTTCTACTTTGTACCATTTCAAAATGGCGGCGTTTTTAGTTTTTAAAGCTTCATATCTCAAAATCCGTAAGTTTTTGACACAGCAGAGCTGTGTCCTGATACACTTAAACGATCAAAACTTGCTTATTTTTCATCTGATTTTTAAAATCGAGGTGTCATTACATTTGTTATAACATTTACAAAAAATTAAACATAATACATATTTTTAAAATCTAACGGTTTTGGAGTTATTGTTTAACGAATAATTAAAATGGCTGCCACCTTGAAACGGTCAAGGTTAGAAAACCAAAACGTCATAGGTAAAAAGAAAATTTATTTTCCTTCGTTATTTGTGTTATGACCCTATTAAAATTGTACATTTCATTAAAGGAAATTAAATTCCGCAACTTTTTTGTGTCTTGTAGATTTTTTTAAACTTACGGATTTTGAGATATTAAGCTTTAAAAACTAAAAACGGCCGCCATTTTGAAATGGTACAAAGTAGAAACTTGATACTCAAAGATAGATCCTATTAGCCAACATATGTGTACCAAGTTTGAAGTTGGCACTTCTGTAGTATAAAAGTTATGATCAGTCATGTAAAAAATACGTAGAGACCGACAGACGGAAAACGGATCGAGATAGGCTATATACTTATATGAAATTTTTTGTTTGTTTTGACATCGGGAACAATAAGTTTTTCGGTGTATTTCGGAAACACCTTGTATAGCGTTCAATATGGCAACACGTAAGCACAGTTTCCAAACGTCGGTTTCGTTGGTTCGACTGGATATCGTACGATCATGATTTTTGTAGAGAATTGTAGAAGAGCATGGTGACAATAGTAGGCCGTCGTTTGTAGTGGTGCAAGTAACCAAATTAACACTTATGCATTTGTACTCGTACTGTCTTGATTGAGTTCACACAAGCTTCTCTGTCCACTGATGGTTTTCTCTTTGTAAATTGTTTCTTTGTTTTAGTACTTAAAATATTATTTTAGTTCGTGAAGGGTATATCGATACTAGTTTCGTACTATAATCAGCATTGTTAAATTAGTTATGACTATGCCTGAAAATATTGACCGCAAACAATTAGAGGGATAACACGTTAGATGTTAAACCATAAATGCAACAAAAAATTTATAAAAAAGAAATGAAGTGATTGAAATAGAAATTTAAAAAATAAAAATAGAGAACAAATCAAATTTAATTTGGAGAGTTTGTATTGTTTTATATTAATAAATAATCAGTACCTATTACTAAAATGTTTTCACTGCAACCTGTTGAATAAAAAAAAACATTTTTCTAGAGTGAATAGGCCAACTTCATATATTATGTTATCACCAATAATATTTTCTACAAAATAATTACTTATTTATGTTTAAATTTTATTTCTGACGGTGTTTGCTTTAGGGTCATAATAAAATAAGTGACTAAACATTTATATAATACCTAAAAATGTAACCGTGGTTTTTCCGTGCATGCCACTATAACTCCGCAACCCCCCCCCCCCGCAGCCCCATGAGGGTTATATGATATAGTAAAGTAACCCTCCATCATCTTGTAGAAAGCTTCGGTTTTGGAACTGCAGGGGTCGGGTTCGAAGATATAGGTGACAACGGAGCACATCACACAATGTACTTCTTATGGGAAGTCGGTGAAGCAACAACAGAATCCAGTGTAGCGAGAATGGTCCTGAATGTTCCAGAAGCTTCCAAAATGTTCTAAAATATTCCAGAATGATCCAGGCTGAATGTTCTAGAATGTAATGGAATCTTCAAGAAGATTTGAGAACGTTCTTGACGGTTCTGAATCATCGAAGGGACGTCTTGAAACATGAAACTTGACAAATATTACTCTTACAAGTTATATGTAGGAGAGAAAAAACATATGCATTTCGATTTTTTTGCGTCTAAAGTGAAACATATTGTTCGTAGAAAATATGTTAGGTAACATTTACTTATAAGGCCTTTTCACACCGCGGTCACACTATGTCACGTGACAGACGTGCAAGTCACTTCAGTTGCTGTTGTACTGTTTACACTATACATATCCCTGTCTGTATCATGATTTTTTTTATATATCATGTACATTATTTTATATGTAATTTTTTTAAAGTAATTTCTGTATAAAAATAATGCCATTTTGTATTAAATATGCCTGTTTTTTTAAAGTCTTGGTTTTTAAACCTTGAAGGATTTTGTTCTAAGTTAAATTTGAATTTTACATTAAAGAGTAGAAATAATACAAATTTATGATAATATTAATATTGATGTAAGCGTAATAAATATTAACACCATACATGGAGTTAAAATAATATTACTAAACTACACACAATTGACTATTATGGAGGGTTATTATGAAAATATCTGTTTATAACATACCATGATGAAATAAAATAAATATTACATTGCTGAATATGCAAAAGTTTTTTTTAGCTTAAACCAGTACAAAAAAGAACTACTTATTATTTTGTTGCAGTGCCTCTGCTATTTCGCCCCATGCTATGTCCTTTAAATGGCTGTCTCTGTATTCCTCAAAATCTACATTCCACAGCACTGGATGGGTTCTGACAACTTCGATTAACTGCTCCATAACAAATAACGAAAAAACTAGCAACACGGCAACTTAAAACTGCGCGACAGAGTGTGGACATGTGCGTATTGGGAAAGCTGGCCTGTGCGCATGCGCGAAACCACAGACGTCGACAGATAATTGAAAAGATCGCTCTCGGAGCGATCCCGTAGATTCGTCTGTCGACGTCTGTCGCGTCTGTAGAGCCCTGCGAGGTCGGTGTGAATTGCACCATTTGAAACTATGGAAACAGATCTTTTGATCTGTCACTTGACGTCACGTGACATAGTGTGACCGCGGTGTGAAAAGGCCTATAGTCGTGAATGAAATGCACTTCAAACAAGCTGGCTGAAATACTGGATTCTGAGCTTTGCTGATCATGTACGCAAGCCTTAATGGGAAACATAGGTTTTTACGAAACTCGCTTTAGGTTTTTGGGCCAGTGATATTTACTTACCCGATATTTATTTATTCATATCTGCGAGTGAAGCTACGGGTACCCATGCTAGTACAAAATATATTTTAAAGAACAATATGTGCGCTAAGAAAGTTTTCGCGATAAAATATCGTACGTTATTTTGCAATACGAATGAATTGATGTGTATGCAAATGGATTTAGCTCCCCCTTAGTAAAATAAACAGCTGATTGATAATCAGTATGTATATTTACCGTCTATTACAGATATCGTCGTGAATCCTGGCAATTGACCTCGATCCGGCGCGATGGGCCGGGAGTGTGGGGAAAGGACGTAAGTGGAGAAAAAAACAATTTTCCCACACCGTTTTCTAATGTGCATCTTACTTCAAACAAATTAGTGGATGTTTACCTCATCCTTGAACAGAGATGTACCGGTTACCGGATATTCAATCAATGCTGTCAATGCTGAGTCTTTACTTGTGGTTATTTGCTTTCGATAACTTGTTGGGCATGTTTTAAAGTTTTAAGTTAATAATAGTTCTTAAATAATATTAGTTAAATGAGATCGATTATAAGCTTTATTAACATGTCAAGGTAATTAAAATAATATGTTAAAATGTACCTCAGATATAAACTGAAATTGGAACTGGTTTATTTACTCGCCGCCGGGAGTACTGATGTTTTTAGTCAGGTTAATAGAGGTTTGCTCAAGTGCCAGTTTACGCTCCGGTGTCTATAGTTACTATATCACTTGCATAAAGTGATTTAGTGTGATTGAAAAAGGAGTGAGTGACAGCACTATGGAATCGAGTTTTGTTTCTAATTCTGTACACAATCCTACCGATGCTTTAACAAAATTGAAACAGGCGGATGAAGATGACACTTTGTCGGGAGCACAGGTTTTAAGATGATTTAATTCATTTTTAGACGAGAATCAATTGAGGATGGTAAAAATTTTTAAAGGCCATGTACGTCCGGCACTCTTCGCAGAAATCAATGATTCGGTGCTACTTAGCCATCGATTAACCTTCGTAATTGTGGTTCTAAAACCATACCACACTTCATATAGTTTGTAACGAATTAGGTGTGCAGAAATTTTACTCGACAGTCCAAAAAGAACCACGATCACACCAAAATAAAAGTGTGTGTTTAAAAAATAATAGCTTGTTTTAACAATGTGTTTACTGTGATTAATCGTAAATACGATTGGAAAACAAATTGTCATATCGAAGTGGTACATACAAATTCAGAATTATCTCAAACAAGCAAATTCAAGCAAAGCAAATGAAACCGTACTCAATAATGTAATTGTCCATAAAGAATGTTTGTCAAATCGTGCACTTTTTTAAACCACTTTCGAAAAAAAATAATGTTCCTTATAATCGCTCTACTTGAGATCCTGCAAATGTTTTTTTTTTTCTCAATGTTGGAAAAATGTCAAATGAAATCATTTTGGGAACATTTAAAAATCAATGATCTGCAAACTGATAAACCAGTTTCTGAGTTCTCCATTGCTACGCAGAGTGGAAACGAATAAACTCTATTTGGCTTTCCAATAGCACTATTTTTATGAAGAAGAGTCAACATATTAAGCTTAATTACTTACTTTATTTCCATCACGTGACTTTCTTCTCTCTTTTATGACGCGTTTCGGAGATTTACTCCATCATCAGACACTTATCCTTCTTGCGAGGTCGTCAAACATTACACAAAAACGCACAAACACAAACATTGAGTACATATATTAAAAACTTTCTACGCGTGGGATACATCCCGTATGGTGGTCCAAGGACAACTGTCGTTACAAGGTTAAGAAACCATGCGGTGACGTTTGTTAGTAAGCCCGTTAACTTGTATGCTGATAGCCGTGTCGTACAAAGTGTTCGAGGAGAATTGCAGATGGTCGTTCATGACTTGGTTTTCATTGTTTTTAAAGGCTTTGTATATTTCATACTCCTCGATAGCATCCATAATTTTGCATTTTGCATGTATTCAATGGTATCAAATTGGTTTCAAAGTCAGTATAGCCATGGTGTTCGTCTATCAGATGGCGTGCATAATTTGATTTATTTCCATATATGATCTTTTTGGGCAAATGTTCTTTGAACCTCTGATGGAACGCTCTTCCTGTTTGCCCTATATAGAACGAATAACATTCATCGCAAATTAATTTGTAATCCCAGTTTTATATTTTATATCTTTTTTTGGTTTTTTACTGAGAAGTTTTTGGATGTTGTTGTTGGTTCGAAAAGCTGTAGTAATGTTTAATTTTCTGAAATTTTTCGAAACTATATTCGGTAGTATGTTTCCGTACTCACAGGCTATGTAAGTGGTTTTTTCACCAGGTTTTAAAGATTTACTGTTTTTGATCTGTTTTTTTATTTATTAAGGTGTTTATCATAGATGTCTTATAACCGTTGGCCGTGGCAATATATTTGATAGTTTCAGCTCCTACAAGTAACAAAAACAGTATGTTTCAATTAACACAAATTTGTGTTTAAAAAATATACAAATTTTTACTTAATTATTCATTTTTTTAACTTCCAGATCGTGTATGTAACGCTCTATGCAGCCGTTACATTTGACTTGTTTTCAACTACATAATTTTGACTTTATCTTGCTCTTATTAAGATCAAATGTTGCTTCAGGGATTTAAATTAGTTTGCACAACCTTTTCTTTTTACTGCAGACTACAAAGGTCAACTTCTATTACGTCCTCAAAGAGGACTCATTTTATCGGTTGAGTTCCCAGGAGAGACGAATCCTCAACCAGTAAAAGGAATTCTCTTAGAAGACACTAATACAATCACAAGTAAAAGGTTCTAAGTTTGAAAAAAGGAGGACTACTTTATGCTGAACTGTTCTCATATTTTAATATAATTGTATTTTCGAATTTTCGATTGCACATTTAAATTATAGTAAAGGCGTTTTCTGATATTTTGTCAAGTTAATATTATAGAAAACTCTTTTACTCCTTATTTAGGTTCAACATTAAGCTTAAAAGAAAATCGTCAAATATGATTTAGCCTATGTGACGCTACCCCTACGTCATATATACCCCTACGTGAGAGTGTCCAGATAATGATCGTTTGGATACTTACATCCATATCAAAGACCACTAAAGAATTCCGTTGCGTTGCAGCCAATAGAATGGGCGCGCAGCGTTGCCATATAGCACTGGTCATCTGTTATTGTTAATATGCCATGTAAATTGGATAAGTATGGAAATAAAATAAAATATATAGGGTTTCTTTGAATTCTTTAGCAAATACAATGTAACATAAATACTATTAACTACAGAACAGTATCCAATGAACACGGAAACTTGCAATATTTTAACTACTGTTATCTCAGGAAGTAGAGCACGTACGAATATGTACCTTTTTTAAAGTTCCTTGTTTTTCTCTACTTTCTATTACAAATAACTACTTCACGGCAGTTGTGGCGCATAGTTTAAAGAATTATAAATGCGTTGAGTCAGCCGCAGTCAGTTAGAAGCGTGGGAAGAACGCGACAACGTGGTACAACCAGGACTGCAGGCACTCTGCAGTCCTGGGCACAACGGCGATTGGCGCTTCCTAGGTCTCGGTGTACACAAGCCCGTCCCTCAACGGTATTCTTTCGTGGTCTTTACTTTAGGTTGTACCGCTTTTGCCTGGAAAAGTTGTAAACCTAAAGTGAACATGAAAAACAAATGATTACCAAACTAGTGTAGTGTCTTGTAATACCTGAGGTTTTCTATTTTAGTTTAAATTTTCTATTAATTTATAATTTTTATGTTATATATTAGTTCTAATCTTCTTGGAGTCATTCGCTTATTGTATGTATGTATATTAATGTTTTAAAATACATAGACCTAATGCCTCTAGGGTTATGTTTGCAACGTATTATTTTAAACCATAGAAACGCCTTGTATTACGTTTTAAAGTTCCGTTTAAATTAAGGTTATGAAATATGATCAGTCTATTATATAGATAATTTAAAGACAATCAGGAGTGAAAAACTTTGTATTACGAATTTGTTATTTCAGACGATTAATATCATCAGCAACTTGCTCTTTACATAAATATATAACACAATATAGTTTTCTGCGACTAAACACTTTGTACAATAATTGTTTCATAACATCTGATGACCTGCCAAATTATTTCTTCTTTCTTTGTTGACTACAGTTTCACAACCACTTTTATTTCACAATGATTGTCTTCACAGCCTTCTTCACTAGGCATCATAATATGATTGATATAATAAACAAATAATATTACTTTTACGCTCACAATATATAACAATAAATCACTGTCAAACTAACCACAACACCGGTAGAACAGCTGACATGATTGAAATAAGCAGCAGCTTTGCCAACTTTAAAATGACTCTCATAGCTATGGCAGTGTAGACAAGTGACTCCCATTTTTTGCATTGTATTGTATACCTAATATTGGCTATAACTCGAAGACATTCTTTTTTTTGTAACTGCTGCAACTTCCTCTTTAAAAAAGGCACCCTTTGCCATAGATAGATAAATATTGAAAACACAATTGACTCTCATCTCATGGCCTCTTAAATTATGTTTGTAGATATTTGCAACTCGTTTGCGTTCAATCTGTGTACATCTTTCTGATTGCTACTTCATCCATTTGGTTTTTATTTTAATATTTTATTAAAAGTTTGTGGAACATCTCACGCTGAAGATAAGGTAATCCATATATTGTCAGCTTAGAACTGAGCTAACTATCGTTTAATTTACTTCCACCCTCCTACCCCCTTATCCATATATACAGTATAAAAGCCAAATCCACAGACTCACTGATCACGATTTCTCAAAAACTACTGAACGGATTGGAACGAAATTTGGTATGTCCTCTGGGGTCATAGGTGCTCACTAAGAAAGTTTTTAAAAAAACTCTAAATTTTGAGATAGTTTTGGGGGGGGGGGTGTCAAAGTTACTAAATCACGATTTCTCTAAAACTACTAAACGGATTGGAATGAAATTTAGTATGTAGCTTCCTCTAGGGCAATAGGTGGTCGCTAAGAAAGGGTTCCAAAAAATAGGATTTTTAGGGGAGGTTTGGGAGGGTCAAAGTTACTAAAAATCCCCATAAGAAATACACCTATGGTATAATATATTTATTAATATAATATATTTTTTGTTAATATACATTTAACTTTGATGTGTCTATCCGTACAAAGCCGGATCGGGCCAGCTAATCACAGTTATGAAAAAACTACCTGATCTTTTGAACCGAGATTAGTCTGATCAGGAAATTATCACAAGATACATTCAGTTAAAGCTCTTGGATAATCCTTATTAACTTTTCAGTTGTTGCCAGCAAACTTCAGTAACTAGGCTTAAAAACTAGCAAATTTATTGACACTACCACTGTAGTAAACCTAGAAGACCACACAAGCTACTCTGTCGCTAAAATTTAAACTATATGAATGTACAAGTTAAATATAACATTTGTTATCAATACATCCACTAGAAATATGTCAAACAATAATACTTGCCTAAACAAACAACATTATCAGATTGTTGCGTCGTCTATACGTAACAATGCACACACCAAAATTTTAATCATAACAAAAGCTGACAAAGGAAGTATACCGTTATTGTGGACAAATTTGAATAGATGAACAAGACAATGGATTTTTGCACAAAACAAAGTAACTTCATTAAAACCTGACCCTACTAATGCTTTCAACCAACAAATATAAATGGCTATCAACACGAGTAAGTATTTCTTCAGCAAAGCTGATAAAGTTTTTATCAAAATGATTAACGACACACGCTCCCGTTCTAACTGCTCTACCCCAAATACTCTAACCGGACATCCCAATCAGACCACTAGTCAATTTTACATATTATCGAAAACTTTGGACAAAATAATTAAGAGCTATATCAAATTTTAAAACAATCGCATTCTAAAAAAACACCCAGGATTTAATTTCCTTGGACAAAAACAGGCATAGAAATCCTGGCTCCGTATTAGTTTCGTTCGACAGTACTAATGTATATACTAACTTAACCGTTAAAGAAACCATCTCTACATCAGTGATACATTCGAAGGAGGATAATGGTATGCCCATTCAGAAAATAGCTGAATCATCAAATTTACTAAATATCCTAGAATTATTTTAAATTCAGTGTCCAATATTAAAGTTGAAACAATGTAGCCTATTGGTAAATGGGATGTCCATCGACAAGTATAATTTCGAAAATATTCTTAAACCTTATTGAAAACAATAACATAACACCAAACAACAAACATCTTCAGAATATTAAGTATTATCTATACTAATATTATAAAGAGGTAAAATTTGTTTGTTTGTTTTTAGGGGGTAATCTCAGGAACTACTGAACCGATTGAAAAAAACTTTAACTAGTAAAAAGCTACACTATCCCTGAGCAACATAGGCTATAAAATTCATTTTGATAAAAACATGTTTTATTCCAATATTTGCAAATTTAGTCGGAAAAAATTCTTAGGTTAGGCCTAGACTGATGAACTAACACATGTATTTACATTTATTACCAAAGCAACCAATTGAATAAAACAGCTGTTTGCTGTATTATTTTCATTAACAGCTGATTTCAAACTTTAAAGCAATTATTTGTTTTTCTAACTTTTAGATTAGGTTTTTATTAAAGTATAGACCTGAGCCTTGCTGGTTATTTTAACCTTTATTATAACTGCTGTTATAAAATATACGAAATATTTTAAATTGAACATTTAACATTATTTACCATCTTAGCTTTGATGTTATTATTAATCCTACACCTTTATTATAAAACATAACATGATTATGTGTATAGAACGTTCCAACGGGGTTGGCGTGCGGAGCACGCAGGGGTTTCTCGTAGTCATAGATATGTTGATTTTACATCATTGACTTATATAAGGCGCATTGCAAAAATCCAGATGTTTTGTACATATTTAAACAATACACACTCCTCGTTGAAATTCACAACAGAAATGGAAACTAATAACAGCATCATTTACAATTGCCAGATTCGATAGAAAACGACTTAAAATATACAGGAAGCTCAGTCACACTGATCGCACAATCCATGTCACAGTTTACTACAGTTTAATCCACAGATTAAGAAATATTTCCATGACCGAAGAAACAATCCATGTCGCATCCGATCATCCAATATCACAGCTTACTACAGT
>JAGFPH010001233.1:57715-72435 GCA_018207615.1 Philaenus spumarius | reverse complement strand
CCAAATATTCCCATGACCGAAGCAGACTTATAAGACGAACTTAAAACAATTGAGTACATTGCCACCCAAAATGGTTACAACGTTTCGATTGTAAACAAATAGCTAAGGCAATTTAGTATTAAAGAATTATCTTACCGAAAGGAAGAAAAAAATGTAATGTTTAGTTACTGTAAGTCTCTTGATCAAATTGTTGGTAATATCATCCATAAAGATCGGTTCACAATATTTTAAAAGAACATATACCGTCGGCCAAATAAATAATGTAACACAACAACTGAGTCAAAGTTTGCCGAGTATATCATCCAGAATGACCATGGTTACTAAAGCACAAACGATAACCTCAAAATACTACATCGATGTAAAAAGGCAAAGTAACGCATGAGAACGCGTTGGGACAGTTCGAGATATACAAGAAATTTAAAATAGATAGTAGCAAGTGTTCAATGAAAAGCTAAGTGTCGAAGCCAACGCTTTATAAAACACTTTATATCACAGTTAGTAACATCCCTCCCCGACGAATAACGCTACATACCTGCAGTACGTAGCCGTAACGACTCGTGAGTCAATCATATGTTTTCTATACTGGTGTGTAAGTGTTTGAAAATGAAAAGTGAAAAATATTGTCTTACATTTGTTTACATTTTTGAACATTTCTAAACTTGCTCGGCATTACTTCAGCCATCATATCCATCATATCATCGGTAGTAGCTGGCAAGCATAGGTAAGCCTACCGTAGCGTGCATTTAAGACTACCTAAATTAATATTTACATAATACTATTTAATTTTAAATAAACCAAAAATAATTTAACAGATCCCTTATGATGATACACTAATAAAAGAACAAAATGCTAATACCTTAATTTAACATCAAAATACTTAAATTTAAACAAACCAAAATTACTTAGCAGATAGTACATACGGATACACCAATAAAAGAGCAAATACTTTTATACATCACCAAGAATAAACCAAATTAATACAATTATAAAAGTTGCAATCTAACTTACATGCACATATTACACAGTCAAACTACATAAACACATTCACTTCGATTTCATTCATACATTCAAGAAAAAACAACTCAACTTGTCAGGTCAGAAAAAAGTAATCACAACCATATTATTCATTCAGAACTACAGAAAAAATTACTACATCAACAACAAATATGATAAGGGCCTATACACAAATATTCTCACATCCATACAATTAGCCATATTTACCCAAAACTTTATGCAAGTACATAATTATATTTTAACTGTTTTTTATTTATTTATTTTTTATGTAATTTGTGTAAAGCTAGGATCCAAGTAAGATGGGAAGCATCACTTCGGCTCACTAGGAAACTTTTCAGTGGATAATTAAATTTATTTGATGTTTATAGGATTGTATATCTGTTGGCAATTCATAAACATTTAGGACCTAGATATACAAAAGATCTTTGAAAAAACGATTTCTTAATTTTTGGTCTTTTAAATATTTTTTTATTTACACTTCTAGTGCCATATTTGTGACGTACATTTGGTCAGTCTCGCCATTTCCACATCGTTTAAAAATCATCTGATTTTTTTATGTACAAATAAATGTTGCAGTGGTAAAATATTTAATTTAGTATATAAAGAAAATGAGGAATCGCACTTCTGTTTAAACAGTATTATTCTAACAAAGTGTCTAACGCCCCACCCAAGCTACAATGAATGCCATATTGCAGTTTGCAGCCTAGAGTGTACAAGGAATAATAAAATTTCCTAATTTCTCCTTTGAGATAATTTTGTAAATTGTTAATATGTTTTTCCGTGTTAATTTCTCGTCTTCGTTTAGTTTGTGTTAATATGTGTAAGTGTGTGTGGAATGTGTTTAAGGGGAGCCAGGCGTTCCTATCCCTGCCATGTTAATTTGCTTGATTTTCAAATACCTTTTCTGAAAAACTACTTGTTCTATCACAATCATTTTTTTTTTTAATTTTAAAGCTACTATCTTTATCTTTACTTTAACCTAAGAACTTTGCTTTATTTTAAAAAATAAAAAAAATATGAATTTTTTAAAAATGTATATATTTTTTAGTTAAATAATTGTCTTTCAAACAAACTTACAATGGAGCTATAACTGTTACTGGCAAATCCTTAGCTTAAAACATGCAGCTTATTTTTCTGAACAGAAAAAAAAAATCATGAATATATCTCAAGCGGTTACGGAGAAAAAGGTATTTTTGTCCGAAAAAACACAACTTTCGGAAAACGCAATTTGAAAATAGAGTAAAATAATGATCCTACCTGGCACTTCGAACATACTGCGATTTTCGCAAACAAATTCTGTAAGCTTACTAAACTAACAAGATCAAAACAATCATTTGAGTCTGCATTATTTTCAAAATCATCATAAGAACCTAAACTAGTGTTCAATTTCCTACTGGAAGCACTTTTTCTTACAGTTGAATTACCACTATTCTCATTGTTCGTAGGCCTAGATTCTGCAGAAGTAGTAGGCCTAGATTCTGTAGAAGTACTAGGCCTAGGGTTAGGTTCTGGATTGGAAGCATTATTCTCACTATCAACAAACTCACTTTTACTATGAATGTGTCGTCCTGTAAACACTCTTTTACTTTTTAAAAAATTTTTAAATTAGATTTAGGCATTTTATTAGACACAAACTATAAAATACCACAATTTTACGTTGTAAATAACACCAGTAAACAAGTAACCCTAGTAAACAATTTAGCAGATGACAACAATAGACAAAACCAGCAGACATCTGTCATCTGTGTATATCACCTGTTGCCAACAGAACAAATCGTAAATAAAACTCTGACTGAAAATAAGCCATGCTATACTATAACGAAGAAAATTAGATGCATGCGTTTGCCTAAAAATTCATAACTCAAAAAGTATTGCTCAGATATTAATAATTTTTACATCAAATTGAACAAGAAGAATTACAGATTAAAGAAAAAAATAAAATTAAAAAAATGTATTTTTGCCGATTTTTGTGGCCTGACTCCCCTTAAGGAAAACATAAAATCAATCTTGGTAATGCCTGAATAGGCGAAACGGCCAACGTTTTTTGAAAGATGCTGACACAGAATATTGTAGACGGTATATAGCCCAGTCGGTATAGGTTACAACTACCAGTAATTTGCAATACGGCTGAATTTTTTTTATAAGTACATTAAAGTATGTAGATTAACATAAAAAAAAGTTTACCAGTCTATCGATTTCCCAAAGTCGAAAAAAAATCGATTATCATTTTTTTTCGATTATCCTTAATATTTCGAGCTGGGATGAAGATAGAGGAAAATAAAAACTACCACCGTGTAGGGGAGGTATTTTTCAACAAAAAAGGTCGTATGTATTTATTTCGTCCGAGCAATGGTTTGTCTGGAAAAAATTCGATAATGCAGGTATGTATTTTGCAGCAGGGGAAATCACTAAAAGGGGACATCTTATTCATATATGAAGCGTTGGCTCATTCTAAATTGGCCGAATTTTAATATATCGAATTGAAACTTGGCATAGGAGTTAAAATATATATTTTAAACATTTATGCTGAGTCTCAGCTTGTTATCTTGAAAATGACCCGATCTAGGAGTCGATTTCGATTATCGATTTTAGGAGTACTGGACCCACAAACTAATTTCAATCTATTCCAGTTTCGTCAATTTTTGGAATATCAACACCAAATTTGTTTTACAAGTTGAGTACACCAGTATAAATATTCTTAGTAAGTATGAACGATTTTTTCTCGTTATTTTTAAAAACGAGGCGCTTGAAAATAGTCTTCTGTTTTACCTATCTCGTTTTAACTATAACACTTTTGGATTCAACGACTCCATTTTCGACATTTTTTAACATATCGATTTAAAAATTGGTACAGAAGTTAAAAATACAATTGTTTTTTGCTATACATATTTTAAAAACTATATTTAAAAAAATGACTAATCTGCAGCTGATCAACTCAAGCGTTTTGATGAAAAATCTATAAAGGTCTAAAATTATACTTTTTTAATTTACTTGTGCTTTGAAAAGTAAATAATAAAAAAGGTTTATACTCCTTGAACTTGTTTGAATATATATATTTAACTTTTAAAAAAACTTTCAGGTTGATATTTTGAAAATCTTCTAAACTGGAGCTGTTTAAAATGAATTGGTGGGTCCGGTACTCCTAAAATCGAGAAACCCATTAATAAGTCAAGTGGCTCTAGATCGGGTAATTTTCAAGATAACAAGCTGAGACTCAGCATAAATGTTTAAAATATATATTTTAACTCCTATGTCAAGTTTCAATTCGATATATTAAAATTCGGCCAATTTAGAATGAGCCAACGCATCATATATGAATAGGATGTCCCCTTTTAGTGATTTCCCCTGCTGCAAAATACATACCTGCATTATCGAATTTTTTCCAGACAAACCATTGCTCGGAAGAAATACATACACATGACCTTTTTTGTTGAAAAATACCTCCCCTATACGGTGGTATTTTTTATTTTCCTCTATCTTCATCCCAGCTCGAAATAATAAGGATAATCAAAAAAAAAATGATAATCGATTTTTTTTTCGACTTTGGGAAATCGATAGACTGGTAAACTTTTTTTTATGTTAATCTACATACTTTAAGGTTCTTATAAAAAAAAATTCAGCCGTATTGCAAATTACTGGTACTTTTGGTCTAAATTGACCTTTACTGACTGGCCTAATATCTTATATAACACTGTCTGCAATCTAGAAGTGATTTTAAATAGTTCTTATTTTTCCATACAAAGATATTGGTATTTCGATAAACATATAAATCTGTTATTATTCTAACAGGAAGGATGTTTACGATCGACTTGGAACCTGCCACTACCTATTTGATCATACAACTAACGTTTTAATTCCCGTTTCATTTTGATACAGCTTGAGATATTTTTGTACAGAAATCCTTCCTAGTCAAGGGATTAAGAACGACCCTGCAACGAGATTAAATGTAAAGGATAGTAAGTAGATTATGTTCCGAAAATAAGAAAATATATTTCCTCATCCTTAAGGACGGAATCTCTTCTTATCCTGAGTAGTAACGTAAGCTGAAATTATTAAATTAGTTAAATGGAAGGTAAAGAAAATTACCCAGCATTGAGAGAAAGAATCAGCTGTTCACTAATCAACTACAGTTTGTTTGGCAAATAAGTATAAGAATGAGACCAACTACTCAACTTTTTTCCTAAAATACTTATGAAGCATAGCCTTTGTTCGCGTATAAAATACAGAAATTTAGATTTCTCTTAAACTTATTAAGATGGATACTCGATAGTTTGTGTTTTGGTTAAATTGAAAAGGAAGAAAAAAATTGAAAAATAAGCATTTCAAATTACAAAATTAAGCATATTATATGTTCTTTTTATAAAACTAATAAAACAATCTTATAACGATAAAACTAAAATGTGTATGGTAAATAAGTATCGAGCTACACCGAACTAAATCTAAGTTAAGGCTCTTTTTCACCCTGGGAATAACCTTGAGTATACAGTCTGATTTTAATAAAATTGGTCCGAGTACAGTCAGTCCGACTCGGGCAGAATCGGGAGAGGAGGATAATGCTGGACTGAAACATAAGTCTCAGCGTCTGCTAATTGCCCACGGAATCGTTCGCTTATTCTGTCCATTGATCCAATACAAATAGAAGGAATTGTGAGAAAATAGAGTGAGTGCACGAGACTTTTGCAGTGTGACTAGTAGCGTCACAGCTGGCTAGAATCTATAGCCGCGAAATCATTGAAACAATCATTCGTAATCTCGTTTTTCAGATTCTATTTATAAATGAATAAACAGAGAAATAACTTTAAACTATTAACAATGACTACATATCAATTGATATGTAGTCATTGCTATTAAGAAGGCTTTATATTTTTACGTGTGACCTTAAAATATTTATATTATTGTTTGAAACCCATCGAAAATGCATTTAAAATAATCAGTTTTTACTTAATTAAGCCTTTTATTTAGAGGAGTGCCTGATGATTCTTTCAATTATGAGGTACAACACAAAATAACGTCATAGACTTTAAGAACAATTTAAGAGCTTTCAAAACTTTTAAGTTGAATCATTGACTATGTTTGAATACTGGCGAAAGAAACACCTTATGTGTGAATTGCATACTTGGGGTACCAAGTCACTATTATAATTAATAATAATACTACCCTATTAAGGTCCGTCGCTTGACCTCTTGTCGTTAACAATTAAGACGACATGTTTCGGAGCCGAAACTCCATCTTCAAGTAATAATCACTCCGAAGAGATCGTCGCACATTAAAATAAATAAGACATAAACATGTACACATACAAACACACAACACTAACACATAAATAAACACCGACTACATTAGGTCACGCACATAGTGCAATGACTTGCGCAATGTTGTGTTTATGTGTTAGTGTTGTGTGTATTATTAATTATTATTATTATTAACGTTATATGTGCGAAGAATATATTTTCGCAAGTTAAAAAGACCCTTAATATTGTAAAAAGGTAAAGTTTGATTGAATGTATGTCTGCTTGTTTCTCTGTTTAAGGTAATTTGTAAACTTGTTGAACCACTGTGAAAAATTCTTTCTTTGGGGAATAATTTAAACTTTCTTTAGTATCATAAATTCATTATTTTTCTATGTTTAACATTTTTTTAGACATCTTTTACATGAGATTTAATGCCCATTTAGTACACTCAGCTGGCTGGGTCCGTCAGTTTGGAAACATAAACTTAGACACTTTTTACAAAAATTGGCTAAATGCAACTCCAGTTGTTTTAACATAAAAATTAAAGATCCTACTGAATTCAATGATCTCACAATAGTATTGAATCTTTGTAAAAAATGGACTTAATTAAATATACCATTTGCTGAATTGGCATTTTGTCTTCAAAATAAAATTCAATGAAGAGAGTATTCAGAATATTGGCTGATTATACGATGTTAATAATATAATTAGTTTATACGATGTCTACTATTACTAAGGTTCTTGGTAAAACTTTACTTAAGGAAAAAACCAAAAACAAAATTTAATAGAATGTGTAGAATATTGTGTGTGGTTTTTGCTTGAAATTAATTTAAGTTATTAAAAGGCCCACGTTGTTCATACCTAAATAGTTACGGAATACCCACATTTTGAGTTTTTTGACAAAAATGCATTTTCCAAACGACTATAAGATTCCATTTTAGCTCTAGAGTATCGCGCGATCGGCCAGACGTGCACATCTTTGAGTGTATATACGTCATATTGAGCCATATAAACTTGTACGATCAGAGGCGAGCAGAGCCGACCCGGTCCGTCGCGGAATTCCGTAGTAGTGGCTAAATCTATCAGACCCGCATCGTTCCGACATGTGTCGGAAGGATGCGCGCGCATTCCACCTCACCATTAGTTAGACTGGATTTCCCGTTACTGTCACAACTACTACGTGAATTGCAAAATCATCATGGAAGAACAGTGCCCTTTGTCTAGCTCCCGGCGAAGAATTTTTGATGTTGTGTTGGATGAGGAAAGAAAAACGAAGAAAAATAGGGACACATTCTATCAATCAAAAGTGACAATAAAATAGAAAAAATATTGTTAAACTTAAATTGTGCATAGGCTAATAATTTCGAAAAACATCATAATAAACAAGTTGTAGTTGTTTTTGTAAGTTTCATGTCCACTGTTGTCATATAACAGAAAAGTATCAATCAAAGTAATTAAAAACAAAGAATAAAACGAAATAGCGTCTGTTGTGATTAGTCCAATATTACCTATGTCAATTAGGTATTATCAATTTCATAATAAAAACCAGAGTTAAAATTATCACCGTTTCTTGTGGATGGCATTTATAAAGACTTAGAAATATGAAGTTTTAGGTTCTACGCCAACATCAAAGAGACAAAATTGTTTTGTAGCTTGTAACAACCGAGTCCTTTGGTAAATTTTTATCAGCTTCAAGTAATCTGCATATACAAGTACATAGTGTATGTTACTGCGTTTGATGCATTGTTACATCTAATTTATTAAAACTATGACAATATACAA
The DNA here is from genome assembly GCA_018207615.1 of Philaenus spumarius. Classification (NCBI taxonomy): domain Eukaryota; kingdom Metazoa; phylum Arthropoda; class Insecta; order Hemiptera; family Aphrophoridae; genus Philaenus; species Philaenus spumarius. The sequence goes on along the minus strand of JAGFPH010001233.1, from coordinate 64,408 downwards.
AGTCTGATTCATATTATTTTACTGCATCACTGTTATATTTTGTATGATTGTTTTTAAATTTGAGTAATTTAATTATAAATAAAGATACATTTTCAACAAAGTAAGTTTCTTAAAGTGTCTTTTTTTTATGGTATACATACTGATAGGCAGATAAGTTAGGGTAGACTGGTTAGCTTTTGCACTACATTTGTTTAAAGGGATTTTTTATGATCTGAGAAAGTTCAGGGGACACTTTGTACATTAGTGTTTCATAAGTAGTAGCCTAGGTTATTTTGTATTTGATTTCAAAATTGTAATTTAGTAAAAAAAATTATAGCAAATTTATTTTATTTAAAAGAATTAACTATTTTTCAAAAATTTCACTTTGATATCAAATTTACAGTCATGTTATAGGAATATTTACTTGATGTTTCCAGACATTTGGAGAATTTCATCACCTTTTTTCATCACGAATTTTCTCGATTGTTGACGAAAGAGACCGAACGTTATTTCTGGTCGGGACCTGTGGCTATATCTATTAGATCTGTTCAGAGCGGAGCCGAGCCGACCCGTTCCGGTATGGAAAAAATCGGCTCTGTGCGGGTCGGTTCTGCTCTTATATATATAGCCACTCCCATTTAAATACACAGAAACAATACCCCTGAAATAATTCGGCTAAGCTCGGCTCGGCTCTGATCGTATAAGTATAACCGTAGCTTTATTCTCTTTACGACCTCCACATGGAGTGAAACTTATTTGTAATGTTAGTGTTGTGATTATGTATTAGTGTTTTCTGATTTCCTGATGATGGTCTAATTGACCGAAATCGCGATTGAATTACAAAGATCAACCTAAAGTACAGTTGGATTAATTGGCGTACTACACAAGTTAGACTATAAGACTATACAAACTATAAAACTAAATCATTTATCTGTTTTTTAAACCGGGTGAATTTTTGAAAACTGTCCATAAAAAAAAACTCTAGTATTTAAAATTGCGATAACCTATTTTTATAAAATTCGAGAAAATAATTTACAAAATAACATTTTTGAATGTAGTGGAATTTTTACATAATAAAATTTCTTAAGAAATGCATGTCATGTAAGTTTTAATTTGATCTATCACAATCCAGATGTGTTCATTAGAAATTGTTCACATGGTTTGGTATGAGTGGCTATGAGGGTATTTTACAAATGGTTTTGTAAGGTTATTAAAGATGAATAGATCTGAGAACCGATTTTGTATACCTTTTTTCATCTTTTAATAACATAAAATTATAAAATGAATTACAAGATGTTTAAGAGATTGTATGCGTTAGTCAATTTATATTTTCTTATCCCAGAAATACAATGGTTTTTAAGTCCTTTCATTTGATGTATCACAAGCCATATGTGTCCATTACAAATTTTTGAGATGGTGAGGTAGAAGAGGGCGTGGGATATGATGATTTTATATGAGAAACTTTAAGATATGATTTTATTAATAGCTTTTCGATATGATTTTATTAATAGCTTTTCCCTGACGGTTGATAACTGTCACGCAATCAGATTTCGTCTATTATTTTAAATAATAGAGATGGTTTAAAAAAAACTCCCTGTACAGAGCACACTGTCTTTACTCAATACAGTTAAATAGTCCATTTGTATCCTACAAAATTAAATTCCAGACAATATCCCCGACAACTGTAGGCGTATCCTGCAGGATAACTCCAACATATTTGTCTAAGGAATGTTATACAAAGGATATAATATTGTTATTAAACACAAGAATGTAAACTATAGGGCCTATCTTTCTCTCTCTATTGATTTGACTTCGAGTTCTAGAAATTCTTCGACAATGTTTTCATAAGGCGTTCATTTCCTTAAGGGAGGCGTAATTGAGAAAATGATATATAACTTACAAAAAACTATGCCATTTAATAGTTAGTAGGATATTATACAACAGTTGAACTTGGTTTTGACGGTCTAGGCTAATGCGTCAACTCGGACATAGCGTCTTTTTTTAGGTCTGGTCAAAACGTTATCTGTTTTAGAGTCAATAAATGTTTTAACCACTCGGTTGTAACATCATAAATCTACAAAATATCAATGTCAAATTTTGAATTCAGTGTTCTCAGAACTCGAAAAAAGTTAGAATTTCCTCTTTCCTTTGATTTTGGGCAGCCTATTTTCTCCCTCCTCAGATCAAACCGCGAAATAAACAAACTACGTACTTTTTTCTCTCGTAAAACCTCCCAGGTGTTTTCGGCGAGTCCCATCAAAGTCGGTAGAAGGGGATTCCACTACAAGCAACATTGCTAACTCTCCCACCTCTCCTAGTCATACGCTATCCAGTGTCAGTTGTGTGGTGTGTGTAACTAAGACCCTTATTACACGAGGTGTCCAGATCACGTATCCAAGTGACATACATGGCGACGCAACTGGCTACCGAACCAGTGGCTAGTGGTGTGGTCAGTCACCCACAACAGCTTAGTTTGCTGTGACCTACAGAGATGATATGATTGTATTCATTGTATTCATTCACAGTACAATTCCAAATTGAAGGGTGTTTTTCTATCTCACAAATTAGATCTTCTGTGTTCACTGTTTCTACCAACTTCTGGCACTTTGTAAGCAGTTCTTCTTGTTGTTTCTTCTTTCCTCCTACCTCTTTCTCCACAGTTGCACTAGGTGTGTGGACATATTAAATAGCTCTTAACAGGTCACTGTGTATCTACAGTCTGAAACAGTGTACTACGAGCTGTGACCGAGTGGTGACGGGTGTCTGGCGACCTAGTGTAATAATCTCTGTATGCTAGACCGCAGAGTCGCCAGCTTGAGTGTAGCCAATGGCGACCGGAATGGCTACGGGGCTCGGTAGCCAGTCGATGGCCAAAGTCTGGTGACGTCGCTGGCTACCTCGTGTAATAACCTCCATAAAAATTAATGCCCGATAACAATTTGAGCAGCCAGCTTCGTCGTTGGCTGCGTGGCCTGGCCACCTCGTCTAATAAGGGCCTAGGCCCCTTATTTCGCTAGGCCGCCAGGCGGCGCCACCAGTGACTGTTGGCGACGCGTTCTTATTAAACTAGGCCAAAATGTGGCGTAACCAGGGTAAATAAATTACTTGCGTGATACTTGTAGAGAATAATTGTATGTTACTTGTTGGGAATCTGTAGCCTACTTTTATCCATAAACAAATTCAATACCTTGAGGGTTTTTTTTAAATATATTCAATAAATTTATTTATAAACATAGCTTTAGGAATTAAAAATAATAAATAAACATGTTTAGAATATGTGTAAATTTATTTTTATTTTCATCAATAACTTTCTGTCGAGAATTACATTATCACTCCTACATTATTAGCGAATTTCCATAGGAAAAATGAGCTATTGCAGTGGCCCTTATGGTGAGACCCAAGGTCGGGAGTAGCAAATGAGCACCGATCATGGTCCCCAGAACACGTTTTGGGGTGTAAAAGAAATTCATATATATATGTATGTATATATGTGTTCGCACTCTAGCGGCCGCATTTTAAGTCCGATTTGGTCCAAATTTGGTACACGTGTTGGTTGTCTATGTGGCTCGGACGAGTTTGTTAGCCAAAAAAATCCAACAACCGGAAGTACGTTTTATGACCAGAAGTAACTATTTTTTTAGGTTTTTACTACGAGAATGAAAATTCTTTAGAGTTTTATCTAACAATATAAATGTAGGATGTTATTCTGCGCATTTTGTTTTTTTACGCGACTTTATAGCTCGCTTGGTTCCCCCAAAATCGACAAAAACGTAAAATACCATAAAAGTACCCAGTTCAAAGCCAAGTGATGCAAACTCGCGAGGCCACTAGGAGGAAACAAATTCTACTAATATATTGCGTACACACAGACAGGTGTTCAACGCCTTCGTGAGTAGACCTATTTCCCAAATTGTTGGTTGAAACCCTAAAACATAGGCATATAAACTTAATTTTGGAAATTTGCTCAACTCACGTCAGCGGTCCAGCTGCGTGGTCGATTTTTTATGTATTTATACAGATAAGATTAAAAAATAAATAGAACCATTTTTGTAGAAAATATAACGTACTTTAAAAAGTTATTGAACAAAATAAGCTCTAAAGTGAAAGGTTTACGAGATATTTGCAAAAAACATATAATACGCACAGTTTTTACACCTTCCACTTCCTCTCACCCCCAAACCCGACGCTATTTCGGTGGAGACATTTTATACATTTAGAGTATAGAGTAAAAACTTCCAACCCTATTTATTTTTTAAGTTTAAGATGCAATATTCTTAATTAATCAGTTATTTTCCTTTAATGTGCAAAACAATTCTATAAAAAATGTGTGTAGCAGCTAAATCCAGATACTATCTCTTTCCAAAACCCCATACGAAAAAGAGGGTTATAAGTTTAACTTGTGTGTCTGAGTATCTGTACCTGTCTGTGTCATCGTATATCCCAAACGGCTGAACCGATTTTTTTAAGGTAACTTGATCGAGAGTGTTCTTAGCCTGATATGTCATTTACTATTACAAACAATTCATATCCTTATTAGTTACTGAAAAACACTAGTTTCATATAAAAGCGAAAATTTACTTTAGGAAAAATGAAACTAAACGAACTCTCAAATTTCTTACAAACCCTCCTATTGCTGATGTGTTGGTTTCCACTTGAACAGGTTAAGCTTACAAGAGAAACAAAGTAACTAAAGTGTTGTTAATTTATCAGGATTTTCGAGGATAAGCTTAAACCAAGTGAACAGCTTGATATCATCGTGATCAGAAGATCCTAAGTTTGGAGTTCGGTTACAGACCAGCTTTTCATATCAGTGGTAAAAGAATAGGAGAGCGGGAAGTAAACTGGTTTACTAGTTTCCACAATATTTAAATACAGAATGCACAAAAATAAACAGAACAGAAATTGTAAAACTTTTAAATATTTTATTTTTAGACAAATATACAAAGTAAAAGTAAGTTGAAAACTTTAGTCTCTAATACAAACCTTTTCTGTGCGCCCTCCATTAAGTTTTAGGCAACTCTTTTAGTCTGTGTATCTGTTTGTAGCATCGTGGTTCCCAAACGGGTGAACCGATTTTGATTTTTTTAAAGTTGACTTGATCGTGAGTGTTGTTGAAGATCTTCAATAATTTTGATAAAAAGAAGATATTGCATTCTTTAACCGTATCTAGTTATTACTTCACGAAGCTCCACAATGGTAGTAGGTGGTATATTTCGGAAAATCCTTCTTTCATCGTTCCCCCACACGTAAGCGGTAAATGGTGAAAGGTCGAAGGTATGGAGAGTTTGTTCCTCAGGAAATCAGGCATTCTTTGGAGGAAATCAATAATGACTAAATCGGCTTGACTGGTGGCGCTATCTTGTTGGAACTACTGGGAACCAAAAGTCAGATTGCTAACATCACAAATCTCTTTAGATATCTTGCAATAGGTTAAAGGAAGTTCTCTCTGTAACATATCTGGTTAACAGTAACAACATTCACTTTATCATTTTACGACGAATTACGGACCTAGTATGCCTCTCCTGATAGAGCGGACCATACTGTTACACGCTCACTATGTTGTGGCTTCTCCACGACATCGTCAGGACGTTGAAATCCAAGAAAACTTGTTATTTCCATGTTGATGAAACCGTTTAGGTGTACACGATGTTCAACTGAATACCATACATTTTGTAGTAACTCAAACGCATATTACTGAAGTTTATTTTGAAAGATCTCCGGAGAAGTCTTCTTTTCTTTACTCTGAGGCAAAACACTACCGGCACGACGGAACAACACTTATAATTGGCCGAGCGAAATGAGGTCTCCGTTTTAGCTCAACCGTTTGGCATTTCGTCTGTGTGTCTGTCTGTCTCACGGTTACGGCCAAACGCCTTGACCGATTGTGATGATTTTTTTGCACGAATGTTATTTATTCCCAGGCAGAGCGATTTATAAGTACGGTTTTTTAAATTTTTCACTTTTAACTCCTTAAATAAAATATAAATGGATGCCGCACCGTTTCTCTCGGTGTAAGCTTTTTTCCAAAGCCAGTTTGTGGCTTAACCGTAAGTCGAATTTAAAAACTAATAGTATTTTGCAAGTAGCAAATTTGATTTCAAACAAAATTGTATTCTTAATTTTTTCCGTATCTCTAACGGTGAGCTCACAAAATGGCCGCAAACTTCACATTTTTTAAATCGTCCAAGTTTTTTTAATTTTAACCATGTTTTAATACGTTTATTCTAAAGCAATTCAAAAGTGTTCCATAGCTTTTTTGTAGATAAAGGTTCAAAGAATTTATATATGCCAGTAAAAAAATGATTGAAGTAAAATTAACAAAGTTATTAGCTCAATAAACAAGCATTTTCAGTAACTAAAGGAAAAAGATCGACTTTAGGCCTACATAAAAAGTAGTAAAAATTGTTTGTAATTTTTTTTATAAATGTAAAAAAGTTTCGGAATTTAGTTCTAAATAGAACTGTATAAAAAAATGTATCAATTTCAAATTTATTATTTTGAAAACACCAGTTTTTATGTTCCTACTACAAGACTGCTAACAAAACTAGGCCTATTTTGAATAGTAGTTTAGGAATACTATATCCTTTGCCCAAAAATGACATATTATTATAAGAAAGTGTAGAGAATAAATCAAAGAATTGAACTGTATACTTTTAAATTATTATTCCATAAAAGTATTTGACTTAGCTTAACTTGAATTTCAAAATGAGATGA
>JAGFPH010001233.1:34056-50092 GCA_018207615.1 Philaenus spumarius | reverse complement strand
TTAGAACTTTAATAATAATCTTGAAGCACAACAAATTTAAATGGTAAGTTAGAACTTTAATAATAAAGTTTAAGCACAACAAACGAAAGTGGTAAATTATAACTTTAATAATAAACTTTTATCACAACAAACGTAAATGGTAAATTAGAACTTTAATAATAAACTTTAAGCATAACAAACGTAAGTGATAAATTAGAACTTTAATAATTAACTTTAAGCTCAGCAAACGTAAATGATAAATTAGAACTTTAATAATAAACTTTAAGCTCAACAAACGTAAGTAGTGAATTAGAACTTTAATAATACACTTTAAGCTCAACAAACGTAAATGGTAAATTAGAACTTTATTAATAATCTTGAAGCGCAACAAATTTAAATGGTAAGTTAGAACTTTAATAATACAGTTTAAGCACAACAAACGAAAGTGGTAAATTAGAACTTTAATAATATACTTTAAGCACAACAGAAAAAAATTTAACACAAAAGAAATAATAACTTCTTTAAACAATAAAATAAAATAAATGTTCTCAGCCTAGAGAAAACAAAAAGAGTTGCGTAGGGGTTACAATTACAAAGAATATAAAATGTAATGAAATTAAAGAAAGAGTTGCGGTGGCAAACATAACACGAACTTCCCATTTTTCAAATAAAATTATCTACACCTTTTTCATGCAACAAGTAATATTACTATTTTTAATCAATAGAATACCTTGAGTGCATAATCATTACACGCATATATTTCCATTATCCCAGGTACACAGATTTTAAATACACACACAAAGGCAAATGTAAAATGGAATATAAGATATTAACAATTTCCGTCTTCAGGGAGTATTTACAATAATTAGGACGTTATGATAACAAAACAAAAAAAGTCATTATTCTAGCTGAAAGTTTTTTATCACTGCGGAATGTACATACCCCTTCAATATAACTGAAAATTATCAAAAATATCTTGTATGCCAAGAAGTTGTCTTGGACTCTTCAAGCTCTTAATATCTTGAGGTAATTTATTGAACAACAAGTTTAATGTCTTTTATAAAGAGTTTAAATATATTAGGAAAAATGTTACAAATTTAACAAATCCGTCAAAGAGAATATATTGTTTGTTTTTGTTTTTTTTGTTTTTTTTTAACGATTCCCTGATTGCATGTTATAAGAGATTATCCCTATTTCTGTCTTACACGATGGTAGACATTAATAGCCAAGAACTTCTAATCTCTACCGCCTTATCTGTCACTTTACTTCGTGTTGCGTCTATTAACTTACTTTATAAGAGTTTTCAAAACTCTATACCAAAATCATTACTAAAATGTATATGAAGTTTTATAGCACACAAGCCAAACGAAAAGAAAATGGTATTTTTCAAACGATTGACTGTAGTAAAAATCACAAGAAACAAAAAAGCTGTACTTTTTAATGACAAAGAAAGTGAGTTTAGCATTTTTTTCTGAGGATAACCGAATTATAGATACAAAATGTTTTGGTTATTGGCTAATCTTGTGTTGTTTTGGCACTTTTTAATGAATTACTGCTATCTAAAGGATTGACCTATAGAAAAGATGCAAACACCATTTGCATATTTAAATACATATTGTTTACCTTTTTTATTGGTAGAAACATTTTTGTCGTTTAGATTTTATGCTTACGTCCATGTACAGTAATTTCAATGTAGTATATCAGCTCAATTTAAGATACAAATTGAGAAGTAAAATGAAGATCAAAATGGCAGCTGATTAATTGGAATTTATTTGTATGCAAACGCTATGAGGAAAACAGGAACCTAGATGGAATGAATAGTGCATATTAATAAACATATGAAATTCCTTAGAAGTAAACAATTTATAGGTAGAATAATTTAACAAATTAAGAGAAGCGATACTAATTTCCCGTACAGGGAAAGATAAATTAGTTCATACGGTCATGAATGCAATTAAAATTCTTTCATTGGATTGTTTGAAGTTTTTTGTATGGAAAATCATGTGCGTATGAAAAATATAATTCCATTGCCTACAAAAAAGCATTTATATATTCATTGTCATAGCAACCAACTGCATAAAATAACAGATAAAACAGCTGATTCGGATAACCAACTTAGCAACTCAGTTTTAGATTAGGCCTAATTTGTTTTATTTTACCTGGACTAACGGCATATAAGGCAAAGGTAAATTTCTAATTATATAAGTTTCATTCATCTCCTTTTATAATAATTACTGAAAAAGGTACTTCAATTTACGTATTAATGAAATGATAAGAAGGTGTATGTATGATTATATTATAAAACTATGTATAAGTGTTTGAGTAAATAAATTTACTTTTAATATGAATTTAATTGAAATGTGTTTCCTAAATCGTAGAACTTTAGAATGTGTTATTTAGCTGTACTTTAGTATAAAAATGAAACGTTTGTATGTTTATTCTGATTTAACTATGCAAATACTTATTTGTTTTTGTTTTTTTATTAAATTTGTACTTATGTTTTAATTTTCATGATTTGTAGTTTCCAAGTCACTTTGAATAATAGATAGGATAACATATTAAATATTACCTACGTATATGTTGTATATATTTGTATATGTTCTATGAAAACTTCCGCGGGAACACATGTCTGCCGTTTACAAAAGACTTCATCGTCTTAAATGATAACAATTTGTCAAAAACTACAGTTTTTTAGGACTTTTTATTGCTTAAGTTGAACGAACCGTTAAATATGCTTTATGAGAAGGAAAGTTAAAGAAACTTAAGTCCATGGCAGCAAATGTTTATCTCTTATAGTTTTCACCTTCCCGCAGGAACACCAGTAGACACACCTGGATTGCGTCGTGCTAGTCAGTCATGGGCAAAGTACGGCCCGCGGGCTCTTCAATTCGGCCCGCGACATGGTTTTGAATAACCCCTACAATAAATTGCAGATAGGACAAAATGTATTTTCTGTCAATCAATCAATCATAGACAATATCGAGAGTTTTTTGACTCGTTGCAGTCTGAATATTCTAATGAACTTTCTACACTTAAGTAAGGTGGCTCAGTGCAGGACGGGTTTTTGAACAAAATAATCTCTTTCAAGGAAGAAAAAGGAATGGACGAGTGTGAACATTTGAAAGATATTGTACGGCTTTCGGACTTTGCATTTTTTACAGATCTTCTCAGTCACGTCAATAAATTGAACCCTTAATTCCAGGGAAGAAATCAATTAATCCATGATATTTGGGGTCAGATCAGGAGTTTCAAAATGCAATTGAATCTCTTTTCGAAACAAATAGTCTAGAAAGACTTTTTTTCCAAGACTATTGCAGTTAGGGAAGACAAACTTAAGCGTTATGAAAAAAACGTGAAATGTCTTCATGAAGAATTTTAACGAAGATTTCAAGACTTCAAAGTTATTGAACAGGACCTGGGCATTTTTAGCATGACATTTAATGTGGATGTGAATCAGTCAAACCAGAATTGCAGTTAGAACTGATTGAGTTGCAATGTAACACTGAATTGAAGCAACTATTTCGCTACGTTTCTAAATTTGAGTTCTACAAGGCCCAGTCAAAATCAAGTTTCCCAAATCTAAAATCTCACGCTCAGAAGATAATTGCGATGTTTGCATAATCCTACATCTGTGAAAAGGTGTTTTCTACTGTGAAGCTTCGTAAAAATAACGTTAGAAACCGATTTTCTGACAACAATTTAGCTTCACTACTACGAATCAGCTCATACCAGTTTCTACCAGATTATAAATAAGTTTTAGAATTAAATTACAAGTGAAAAAACATGGACCAAGTTTTCAATTGTAAATTAATTAAATATCCCTTGCTGAGGAAGTGTGTAAGCGGGGGAAAAAATAACTTTTATAAGCTCAGTTACAGTTTCATCTGTCACATACAGCTTCATTCTCTTCTAAGAAATAATAATTGTTCTAACTTTTTTTTACCATTGTAGCATATAATATAAATTGTGTCTGATGTAAAAATAAAAAATAAAGTTTATCACTTATAAAAATGTGTTTGGTTAAATTTTTTTCGGGCCACCTAGATAATTTTTAGTTTTATCTGGCCCTCCCCTTAAAAAGTTTCCCCATTTCTGTGCTAGATGATAAGCCTTTTTGTGCTTTTGAAATATCAAAATAGTGGCTAAAAATTAAGTTTTTTTTTCGACTAAATGTTAGATAAGTCTATTACTTATTTAGTATATATTGCATGCAACTACTATGGGATATTGCTCCTGCTTACGAACTGGATGTTGATGGGGTAACAATATATTTTAGATATTTTATTTAAATATTAAATATGTGTTTCTCTTCCTCGCTTAGCATAAATTACGCGAGGGAAAATGCAGTAAAACTTGTTTATGCTTGTTTGAAATAATATTTTCCGTGGTTTATCACTAATCGTGTTGCAAGAGTTACAAGTTGATGAAGTTTATGTATCCAGTCTTATAGCTTATTGGGATCAAATATATTTTGAATTAAATTTAAGCTTCACCCTCGTATAACACCGAGAGCTAGAAGAACTACATTGTGTTTTCGGCGCCGTGTATCGATGTTGTTTGTTGTCCCCATAAAAGAAATACTACGCGTAGGTTGTAAAAAAGGAAAGACTGTAAAGTTTGTTTATTATGATTTATCTCAAAGCTACTTGTAGTAATGATATTTTGATGAAATCAGTACTGATTTAAAAATCAATTTCTTGATAAAATAAGTGCCGTGTTTGTCAGAAACACACTATTTGAATTCGTTTAATATACTACGCTAGTTTAAACCAATATAGATTTGAAAATAAATGTTTACTGTCAAAATTTGAACAAAAACGTTGAAAAAAACATAGGTTTACGTAGTATCACGGGTTTATATAATAGCCGTTTGGATAATATCAAGGTCTTGTGTCAGAGTGGTTAGCGTATCTGGCTACGAAGCAAACATTCTCCACTTGGAATTCGGGTAAACAATATGGATGTTTGTGAAGTTTGAATAGCACAATTTGTATTTTCAACCAATATATCGGTGCTTTTAGTGTTTAATGTAATTTTACCGAGAGATACGTCCTACTGTGGCGCGTTAGATATAGGCAATGCGAGCAATTTTATAATATTAATTAACAAATATTAATCAAAAGTGACGTTGATTTTTATGGATTATAATAGCTATTATGAAAAACTGTTTTTTATTACGTTTTTATAACGATTTATAACAAATATGATTAAAATTAAACTTTTAAAAACGTTTTTTAGTGACTGGCTTGTTGAATGTGATCTTGAAATTGAGAAATTGTTAACGATTTAAAATGTAGAAAGTTAAACCTGTAAATAAAATTATTACTTTGGTGTACTAAAATTTGTAGAATAAATGAATGTATGTACCGTGTAGGCTAATTCAGCAGAAAATTGAACAATAAATGTATATTTTTGTTAGTAATTACACTTTTATTGATTGAGTATAATCGCTTGTACTTGATTTTCTCGTAAATACTAGAATGGGATTCTTTTTGGATTTCCGTTCCATAAAAGGAAAAACCTGAACAATTATAGGATTTTTCTTTCGTCTGTCTGTCACGCTCAAATCTTGAGATACTTGTAAATCATGCTAAGTTACATGTATGATCAACATTCAAAAACATGTTACTCTAAGTTTAGGATGAGTAAAGTTTGGCAGAATAAAATATAAATACTGTATGATTCTGCCGTGGGGTATCGTTTGAAAAGGCTTTATTTAAATATATACAAGTCTTTTTCAAGATTTTCTCAAAATTATTAATTAACACTACATTTCTCCCTATATCTCGGATAGTACTGCTGCTACGATTGTGAAAACATCTTGGATGTCTCCTCTAGGATCTCTGCTACTGCAACTCTGGATTAGTCTTGCCTTCTTGTTATGTTATCTTCCATTTTCTGTAGCATTTTTCTCCGGTCTTCTTCTCCAAAACTCTAGCTCTACAAGCCTGATTAATTTTGGTGTCTTTCTTAGGTTACTTCGAATCTTTTCCATCTTGAAAGAACATTCTTCTTCTCAGACCAATTTCTACTCGGTGTGTATCCACATTCTCTGTCGCTACAGTCATTCATTGAGTTTCATAAATCTTGAAAATTATGCTCCATCTTCTTGCATCCATCCGTTTGAAGCCTTCCTCAACTTATACGAGCTATTTCTTAGATTTTTCGACGTTTCTTCATCCTCCTGGTACCAATTTTGAGATTTACTTGTACCCCGCAATGCTGCAAGAAAACTATGGGTAAAATTACCTTCATAAGCCGTGTTGGAGAAAGGGCTTGAAAGTCAAATGTCACTGACCTTTTAAATTCTAATGTATAATTAATTTACATGACTAAGCATATTAGATAGATTAGTACGGATTCTATAAACCCACACTGGAACAAAATGATATATACAGTAACCTCATTGTATGAATATGTTTCGAGAAGAGAAGAAAATAATGGCCCACAATTTGTGCGTTGTGTTTGACTTCAGCTGTACAACCGCAATATGAAAATATAGACTTATGTCGCTTTACTGTATACCCTACTTTCATTTCTTGGTCTCGAAAAAACCAATACCACGCCAATCTATTCGTACGAATTACCTTCCTCCTCACCAAACAAAGGGTCGTACGGAAATAACAAATTAAATTCAACTAATTATCTACAACTTTCTCGCAGGAACTTTTCATTTGATCTTAAAATACAATGTTTACTTTGAATATTTGCTGACATAACTTTAATTATAAAAAAATAAATCAGTCGTGGGACTGCTGACAGAAGTGAAGACTGTTATAATTTAAATCGTTGGTTATATTGATGTAATCCGAAATTTGATCATTATTTTTATCTTGCCTCATTTAAAATTTAAATCTAAAAAATAACTTAAACACAATTGCCTATAGTCAAATAATAATAACATAATATTTTAGTTTAGGCCTATATTGAACCAACACGCGTTTCTTTAATGCATCTACATTCATTACCATAGATAGCAAGCAAGTTAGCAAATTTAGACATTTACAAAAAAATGAGAAAGAACTATGTCCATTTTAGAGGCACCAACAAGCACATTGTTTTATCACAATCATTAGGAAGTGTAATGTCCATTTCAGAGGTGTTTCCAAGTGAACTATTTTAACACAACTTACAAAATGAGGAAGCACAATGTCCTTGATCGGTGCGTGTCATGACTAAATTAACCCAACCCATACAGCTATTGAATTAACCTATGCATAACATTTTTCTTATTTTGTATGTGTGATACGGCCTTAAACTACATGCACCTAAAATACAATGAGTACGGTAATTGGGAAAACCTTATTTTTGTATATTTCCCATAGTTTCTCTAAAAGTTGATACAAATGTTGTATATAAATATTGTTTGCAAGTAGGTAAAATTGTAACATAAGCTAGATGCAGTCAGTTACGGAGTTGTAAGTTTCTGAGTTAAATGTAGCTAAGCAGTAATTTGTAAATCTAGTTTTTGTAGAATTGATAGTACCAAGTCAGGCCTGAAGATGAGGAGCAGGGATATCACGCCTCTAAAATAAACGAGACACATTCCAGTTCGAGGCTAATGTATCATCCTTTTAGTTTCGATATGAATGATTAAAGTCCTTTTCGTTATGCTGAAAGAAGTATTTTAACCGCTAGTTGTGTACTGTCTCGTCTTTATTAGTGTAACTCGTAAATGTAAAAATAATTAGAAAACTAAAGTAATGTTCAACTACGAAACACGCTTGTTAATTATCTTATACGTTTTTGAAATGAAAGCAATAACCTACTAGTACTGTTTGACCTCTGAAAATAGTAACAATTTAAATAATTGGAGTAGTGGGATACCTTCTAATTCACATAGAAACAGGAATATTCTAATACATTCTTGTTAAAGAAACTCCTACTGAACGAACAATGCGGAAGCAGTCGCGCAAACCTTATAAATATTATTTACAAGTGTCTCAGTAGAAGTTTCTTAAGTCCTTCACAAATTTAAAGCTTTTATAAACAAAAACAAAACAAAATGAAGTACTAGGTTTTAACGTCAAACTCTAAACATGACTGGGTTGCAATTTAAAGTTTGTGAAAGCTATTGAAAGCGGCTCTGCTAATGAGGATACTCTGTCCTTAATGAGGAGCTGAGAGGAAAGTTTCCAAAATGTTTTTTATTCAAAAAATCTTGTAAAAAGGTGATTCTTTTCTCTCGCAGTTTATAATTATTTCCCCTCGTTACGCAAAGCTGTTGTTGAAGACATTCGCAGTAACAATAGTCTTAGAAAGCTTACTGTTGTTTATACATAGCGAAGTTGTTTGAACAGACTGGGCATTGTTTGGTTGGACAATATCATGTCACATAATGTTTTTAAATGAGACTCTGCAGCTGGGAATATTTTGAAGACGTAAACATATTTAGCGCACATATTTTGCGTGACATATTTAAAATATATTTTAATTCCTGTGTACCTAATTATGTTTGTATTTTGTTTCCTAATCTCACGAATTAATCAAAACGTATAACATTCATTGGAGGTTTTTGTAATACTTTGTGTATACTTATAATCTCAATACAATTCAAATTACTATAGATTTACTACGGATTATATATTTGGAAAGACATTTTACTAAAGGGTATTTCTGCGTGCTTCGAACCCCAACCCATTTAAAAATAAACCTCCTCATAAATATTTAATAATTGATTTTAACTAAAGCTAATAACCTCTAAGTTGTGTGAGTATTAAATGTTCAAATCAAAGTATTAGGTTTACAATGTAACAAGAGTTACAAATAATGGTTAAAAAATGCATGACTTAGACCAACTAATAAACAAGACCCTAACTTGAAACTAAGAACTACAAATATGTTTTCCAAGTATAAAATCCGATGTTCTTAAGGTTCTTGTCATGACGCGTTTTGTATAGCTCGACGTTTCGTGAAAACCCGCCACTACTCAACGCAATAGAATGTGGGTCCTTTTATGAACTGCCGCTCGACGATCTTGCAATAACCATGGTGTTTGTCTTTCTGCAGCGGACGACGCATAAATAAGCTTAGATTTTGCATAATATAAGATTAGATGTATGATATTGGAGTAAACTGCTGAGCAAATTTATTTTAAATAGACAAATGGATTTTGTTAAATTATTTACAGTCATAAGCTTTCTTTGAAATAATTTATTAACTAGCAGAGATATATTCACTGCTTTGCTCACAGATATATTCACAGGTACCTACTAAAACTTATTAAGTGAGTTTTGTCCAAATTAATCTATGTTTCTCATTTAGACTTACATACATAATCATCTATGCACCAGTAAGTGCAAAATACTATTTCCGCCAGTTTTTCTTTTTTCTTTTTTTTTTAAGTGCATTTCGTGTACGAGTAGGCCTACATTTTATATAATATATTTCCTTCGAAACATATGTTACACCTTAGACGCTAACAATCACAATGCAAATGTTGTTTCTCTCCCATATATAAAACTTATAGTAGCAAATTTAATACTTAAGAGTTTTAGATTTCTATCTTTATAGCCCATTTCCAGTTTCTAGAACATTCTAGATCGTTCTGAAACAGGAAATCCCTTCGATGGTCCAAAACCATCTGTAACATTCTAGAACATTATCTACCCTTCTGGAAGATTCTGTAACATTCTGAAACATTCTACAACATTCTTCGAAATTTAATCTCGATCATTCTAGAATATTCTGGAACATTCTATGACATTTTGTTGGAATATTCTGGAAACATTTAAAACATTCTGGTCAGCGTCTGCCACTTTGACGCTCGAAAGAAATAAATAGGTGAGATGCTCTCTTTTAACACACATAATTCCAAACCCTTCTGATCTAAGCCGAAACCTTCTTCATGGGTGGGAGAGGAGGGCCACATTCCATATAACCCCCATGGAAAATGGGTTGCGGAGTTATATGGGTTGCAAACACGCATGAACTTCCACGCGTTCATTTTGTGGTGATTTTAGTATTTTCCCCACTAACGTGACTCCATATCCTTTAGATTGATATATAACAAGTAGGCTGCAGTGAGTGTACAGTTTTCGCGTATTGCAGTTTCTATCTTATATGTAGTTAAACTTCCCTCCCTCCATATTTTCTGATCAGAGACTCTGTTTTAATAACACTATTATTTGAGCGTTGGAGATCGGAATCAATTTTACCCCTAATCCATAATTTCATAACTTGTAATAAGTTTATTTTTCAAAGTTTTAGTACCCGCTGCATACTTTGAAGATGACGTTAGAGGTGAAGGACAAAAATAAGAATTTCCAAATGATTCGTGCATTTAATTAAAATTGACGCAACAATATCTTTAACTGATTGAAAAAGGCGTGTATTTCCTTACGATTAAATTCAGCTTAAACATCTAAGCTTGTACAATATGTACATTTCTTTTTAGATGTCTAAGCTGAACTTAATCGTAAGGAAATGCACGCCTTGTGAAAGTTCAGTCAAAGCATTTCTCGCTCTCGAAGACAAATCAATAGAGAGAGAAAGAGATAACTTACATTCTTGTGTTTCATAACAGTTCAAATATCCTTTGTATAACATTCCTTTAGCAAATATGTTGAAATTATCCTGTAGGATACGCCTCCAGTTGTCGGGAACTGTTGTAGACTGGAATTTAATTTATTCTAAAGACATATTTGGATGCAATTTGGAGGCATTTTGGAGGTATTGAGTAGAGACGTAGTTATCTTGTATACAGGATATTATTTCAAAACTTCACATCAAAAATAAAAATCGTGCATACACTCGTACCTCCTACAATGTATAGTGTTCCATCTATTTTGAAATATTGCATTGTGCTGTGAGGTATATCGATTCTGTTTTAAAAAAAACAACAAATTACCTTTACCCATTTCAAAACAGCGATCATTTTAATTATTTCAAACCAATACTATTTCCCCGTTTACTTGATGTTTATATGTAATGCGCGGAGGTAATTATAGTGGTTGGACGCTTTTATCGTAACAAAGAAAAACTTCCTATTAACATGTTCACTGCGACGCAAATTTCGCATTTCCCATGCTAGGAGGCGTAGGAGCTGACCTTTTTTTTATATTTATAGTCTAAATGAGTAGAAATTTTTTTTTAACCTTTTTAAGTAATAATTACTAATATATTAAAGCGGACACACATGTGCGTCCATGGCACATAGGCTTAAAATAGGCGTGCGAATTGAAAAATACTCTGTGTATTGAAAATTCTCCCAATACGAGGGTTGGCTTGCGAAGCACGCAATGCATTGTGTATAGAAAATACTCCCAATATGGGGGTTGGCGTGCGAAGCACGCAATGCATTGTGTATTGAAAATACTAGCATCACGGGGGTTGGCGTGCGAAGCACGCAATGCATTGTGTATTGAAAATGCTCCCAATACGGGGGTTGGTGTGCAATGCACTGTGCGTCGGCCGCTTCTCATAGTGTTCAGTGTCAAGCTTACATATGCGTCCTTAGCAGTTTTGATTAGTAGATTTTTGTCAACGTGAAATTCGAATTTAATTCTGTCGGAATAGGAAATATACTTTCTTATAATTTGTAATTCTTAAAAAAAAGAAGAATATTGAAGAAGAAAAACTGTACTGTTAAAAGAGTTCTATTCATACATTCTGTTATTTATTATACATTTAAGTTTTTGTATAAATTAATAAGGAACAAAGTTCAGTAAAAGGTTGATTTAAGTTAAACTGTAGAATGACTAACATTTAAACACATTTCTTTGTGCTATGCATGAATGTAGGTGTTGCGTCGGTGACGAGCTATAACTAAAGGTACAGGATATCGGCATGAATCCTAGCACTTGGCGCGATGTGCCAGGGATGTGGGGAAAGGGTGTAAGTTAAAAAAAAAACACTTTCCCACACCGCTTTCTATTGTGGTTCATTCTTCAAACGAACTAGTGGATGTTTATCTCACCCTTAACACGTTCACTGCTACGCAAATTTCGTATTTCTTATGCTAGGAGCTTATCTTTTACTTTTTATATTTATAGCCTAAATGAGTAGAAATTACTTATTTTGTTTTTTTGTTTTTGAACCTTTCTACGTAATAATAACTAATATTTTAAAGCCTATTTGTGTGTCCATAACACATAGGCATAAAATTGTCGTGCGAAGCACGCAATGCATTGTGTATTGAAAATACTCCCATTACGGGGGTTGACGTGGAATGCATTGTGCGTCGGCCGCTTCTCATAGTGTTCAGTGTCAAGCTCACATATGCGTCCTTAGCAGTGAACGTGTTAACGTATTTTGGATATACCAGTTATCCGCCATTTTGTTTCGTTTGCCAAATAACTTATATCTATAGAACGACTTAACCGATTGAGTTGAAATTTTGCACGTCTGCAAGACATAATTGTAAGGGAAACATCAACTAGTTCCAATTATCTGTTAAAAATTGGTTTAGTACAAAATCAAAATGTTGTACGATTAAAATGTATGTATACATATATTTTTGTATTGTTTTAACCAATTTTGTAGAGTGAGAAAAAATCTCACCACGCGAGTTATCTATATATATAAAAGCCAAATTAACTAAATCACTGATCACGATTTCTCAAAAACTACTGAACGGATTGGAACGAAATTTGGTAGCTTCCTCTAGGACCATAGGTTTTAACTAAGAAAGGTTTTAAAAAAATTCGAAACTTTAGGGGGTTTGGGGGGATGAAAGTTACTAAATCACGATTTCTCGAAAACTACTGAACGGATTGGAGTGAAATTTGGTATGTAGCTTCCTCTAGGGCCGTAGGTGCTCTCTAAGAAAGTTTTTTAAAAAAATCAAAATTTTAGCGGGGTTTGGGGGTCAAAGTTACTAAAAAAAACCACCAAACGGATTGGAATGAAATTTAGTATGTAGCTTCCTCTAGGGCTCCAGGTGCTCGCTAAGAAAGAGTTTTAAAAAATTCGAAAGTTTAGGGGAGGTTTGGGGGGGTCAAAGTTACTAAAAATCCCCATAAGAAATACATAGTGTAAATATATTTATTGAAATAATATATACATTTAACTTTGATTTGTCTATCCGCGCAAAGCCGGATCGGGCCAGCTAGTGTAACATATAATAAGGGGAGTTATCGCGGGTTAATGGTAGAAGTTTACTATTCTTTAAAAAAGAACTGAACGATTTTTTGTCAAACCAGTCCTTCACGGGGAAAAAGTTTTTTAACGCCGGCGCCGCGCCGGCGTAATGGCGAGGTTGAAAAACTTGGGCTTTTCAATAGTACTGAGAATGGCACTGTACTTGAAACAGGAAACAAAGAAATGAAGGACTTTTTTACAGCTGTTTCTCACATTATATAAGGCCCGTTTACACACGAAATACAAAAAATCTGAACCTCCCGTCCTTTTGCGCATCTATGCCCCCTCGGATTGATTGCAGTATGGTTGGAATATCAAAAACAGGAGTCACGGCAAGGTGTCGCAGTATTGCCTACCTGCGCCGTAGTAACTATGACGACCTTCTTGTATAGGTTTTCCTTAACTTTATCACTTAACTTCTAAAAACATGATTAAGAAATAAAAACAGCAGTCAACAACATACGGAATGGTCCTGATTACACAAATTTTAGAATGTTCTCTTAGAATTGTTTAAAAAATAGAGGCATTTGAACCGTAATCGTAACGTAGCTACCGCTTATAAGTTATCAGCGATAACAAGATGGTAATAAATTTAATTATTTTAGTTGTTTAAATACATTTTATACACTTCATAATATATTATTTTGTTCTTTAATAAATTGGTTACAGCAAATTGTAAATAGACAGTCAACTCATATATTTTGTAAAATTTGTGTGTAGTTGGAAAACTCTATTTGAATATAATCCAAAATAATTTTAAAATCAAGTCCTACACAGGTACATTGACGGATATATTTTAACGTGTTTTCGGCAAGGATATGAGGTGTATAGGTTAGAGTGTTTTAGTTTGTTTTTATTTTTATTTACTCTTTTCATCACTTTTCTGTGAATTATTCCAGTGGAATATGTCACATGTCATAACTTACATTGTTATATAAATAAAAGTACAAAATAAATAAAATATACATAATATACACATAATCACAAATAAATTTACATAAAAATTTGATTAAAAACTAAACTAAAAACAGTTAATACAGTTTATATATATAATTATTGAATATAAGATTGTTTAAACAAATAAGCCCTTCCTGACACCTGCAGACTGGGCTCAGGTACCTGTGGAAAGATATTCTTCCACAGAATAGAACACAATTTAGGAGGTAGCACCTGAGTTAAGTCTTGAAACTGTGGATAGAACCTTAAGTTTTTAATATTTTCTGGAAGTGTATTGAACAACTTTATACCAGAGTAATAAATTCCGCGTTCAAAAATATTTATAAGTTATTTGTCCATTAGTCTATGGACAGGATATTGAAAAAGTTTTTGACAGATAGGGTATTTGTGGTAGTGCTGATTAATTTCAAAATAAATTATGATTGCTCTTAAAGAAAATTAAAGTTTCATAAATATAAATGCAAGGGAAAGTTAAAAAATTATATTTTTTGAAAAAAGGTATACAAGATTGATTACAATTTAGATGGAACATTGAGAGTAAAATTCTTTTTTGTAAACAGAATATTTTAATTGATTCGACAGAGTTCCCCCAGAATACCACCCGATATCATTTTGAGAGCAAAGCAAACTGACTACAGTGACTCGGCTAAACCTGAAATGTGACTTTTCCAATTTAAATTTGAGTCCAGGTTAATGCCAAGATATTTAACATTATTTGAGCTTTGGATTACTTCCTTAACTTTCATTATATATAACTTAGGATTTGACTGTAAACTAAAATAAATTAATTTTGTTTTTGTCACATTCAGTTTTAAGTTATTTATACAGAACCAATCTTCCACCGTAGACGTGGCTAACATGGTTTGTTGCAACTAATTCCTATTTTATACTGTGAGTCTTTTCCACAGACTTTCCACTGTAAATGTGTTTGAATTAACTTCTCCATTTTAAGGTTTAATAAAATATATTTTAAACTACATTTAATTTGTTTGCTATTGTTAACAATAAATAACGTGTTTAATGGTTTTTAGGAGATTAAGTCGACATTTAATCAAATCTACAAAGTGAATAATGTATTTTTGGTGCGAGTACTTTATAAAAAGTATAAATATTTATAAATATACAAAATAGTAACATTTGTGCGTTGCATTAACAGCAACTTCTACAGTTGTATAGCTTGAGTTAATCATACAATTGTCTTCATTTTTCTCACTAATAAATCAAAAAAGTTGCGAATTTTCCTTAAACATTAGGTGTGTTAGTCAGATTTTTAGTGGGAATTTCCTAAACGTCGGGTTTATACAATTACTTTTTTACATGCTCAAGGAACGTTTTCTAATGAAACCAAATTAATTAAAGTAGGGCGTTATACTTTAGAAAAAGGTAATACAAAACGATATCTTTAAACAAAAACTAGGGGCTTTGCCCCCTGCTCGCTCCGCTCACCAACCCCCACCCCACCTCTCTATATTAAAACTTTATTATAATATATTAATATTATAATAATTAATTATAATAACGTATTATTATATACTATGTATCGTCTATTCAATAGACTGAAGACTAGAACACTGCTTAGTTGTGTAGGTCGGCCCTAAAAAGGACTGCAAGTGTTGCCTAAAGTGTAATTGTTTCGTGCCGCTTTTGCAAGCACAGATCTCTTCCCAATGGTATTTTGGTTAGAGAGACTTTGGTGGAGGTTCTAGCCGATATTAGCCTCTTTTCCGCGAACGAATTTTCGTGTACGCTGTGTTGATGCAGGTGTTTGTAAAGTAGAACAGATTTATTGAATTACAAATTAAATGAGTTTATTCCTGGTGAAACAGCCTAGCGGTCGGCGCAACTCTCCCACTAACGTCAGCGACTCTCCTTTTGCCTCCCTTCTCTGTGGCGAGGTTTGCCGCTTTGGCACTTGTCCGGCCAATTCTCCCGCAGTTCTAGGCTCAGTAATTCGTTCTCAAGACTAGTGAAGCTGGTTCCCTTGACAGTGTTCGCTTTGTTGGTTCCCTTGGCAGTGTTC
>JAGFPH010001233.1:4997-34046 GCA_018207615.1 Philaenus spumarius | reverse complement strand
GCAGTGGTCGGTTTGTCGGTTCCCTTGGCAGGGGTCGCTTGTTGGTTACGTATTTATTCTATTCTTATTACTTTATAATTATGAGAAGAAGGAATAGAAAAACTTTTTTATATAATAGAGAGACAATAAAGTTATATATTATAAAACACTGTTTTGACTGAAAACACCATAGAAATAAAACAACAAATATAATGTTACCTTATAACAACTTTACTTTTTATGGAATAATTATTGCTTTGGTTTCAGTTTGTTTATTATATAAAAGCTTAACAGTCATTTTAAGATTAGGGTTTACCAGATTGAAACTGTGTGGAAATAAATGTTAATTTAATCTTGACAAAAATATAATGAGTAGGCCACAGATTGACACAGGTGTCAAAAACCAAGAATAAATCATTTTAATTTCATTTCAATTATAATTCCTGAAAAAAATTTGTCTTGATAAAATATGTTTAAAGATCAGTATATTCCTACTTCAATTTCTACCTCTATCTACTAATATCCTTATTTATTCTAGTGCTGTATTCGGATTTATCAAAGATAAAAATCTCGTCTTAAAGTGGTTAAGTGGAGAATTAACTGGATAAAATTTAACGTTACACGAATAAAGAATAACGGTGAGAGATCGTTGCTACCTCTTTGCGAACATTTTATAATATCTTTTTAGTAAAGATGTAGGATTTATGATTACAAATTATTTCAAAGTATTAAGTCAGCTGCTAATGGAAATATTAGAACTAACATCTGATTATTGTACCCGCAATAAACATTTTCAATCGACTGAGTTATTTATTTTAAATTAACACATATTTAAAAAAATTTAAATAGCCCTTTTTGAAACTATTTATAGGATTAACCTTTCTTATAAATTGTTTAATTTTCAGTGATTTCCCCTCCAACATAAGATATATTTTTTATGTATAGTACATACAGGCAGGGAGTCCACAGTAGTTTTACTAAGCAGTTGAAATAATAAACGGAGATAAATGTTCCGGTTACTATTTTTTATTCAGTAGTGTATTATGCCTAGTAACATGCATTAGTAAGCATTTTAATTCCGTTGACGTGCTAAACTGTACACGCCGCTGACGTCACCGCTGTAAGATTAAAACTGTAGTTAGATAACCTTAATATATAATCACATTATCGTTGTAGACTTTTTATCTGTTTGTATGTATGTTTAACGATTTAGCCTGAGTAAAAAGCTGTAAAAAATAATTGTTTATCACATTTTTAATTAAATCAGTTGTTGTGATAACAAACAATATTTTTTCTAATTTTAGAAAAATTTAAATTATTTCACAACCATTTGGTGGCGTACATTTTTACAGCGTATTTATAAAAATAGTCCCAAAGGTAGTAAAATCTAAGCCCTGTCCTTAAAGAGGTTTGTTTAACTTTGTTCAACACGCATTCGATATTTTGTCTATGCTTAAATTCTTCCCCCTCTCTCCCCAATGAAGGTAAATTTACACAAACCCATCAATGTGTAATGTTAGAGCAAGTGGTACATTGTGATAGTTGGACATGACATCTTCTCCCTCTATGCATATGAGTTACAGTGTTTACACAAAATCTTATGTAAATCTGAAATATATAGTACAACGTAAAAAATATGAGTATTATCGTAGAGGGCGTATCACCCTACACCTATCTGCAATCATTCCAAATGCATTGTTTACTACATTTCAAACAATGTGTAATATTATTACATTACAATAATAGGCCTTCATGGAAGCATTGAATCCAACACAAGAAATAAATGAAGAGTTAGCTTTGTGATCCCGGATGCGCTAGCCGGTTGGCGACCGCGAGCCGGCCGGTCGAGTTTGAACTTTCCACTTAAACCTAACGTTGTGTCCAAAGTATAAGTCGTAGATTAAAATAAAAATCATAAAAAAATCATTCGGTTAGCGCTGTAAAACTTTCTCGCTTTGATGACATCTATGCCCAAAAAATACAAATTTTGGTAGCATGCTTACTTTTTTATGTCATGTTTTGAAACTCACAAAAAAATTGAAACAATTATTCTAAATGTATAGAGGTAACAATTAACTTTTATAAGTCTACTATTATCGTTAGAAACTCTTGGTTTATACCCATGCCAAGTTTGAAAGTTATATCTTAATCCTAAGTGTGTTAAACTGCAGTGTATTTTGAATAGCGCGCATCGAAATTTGCTGCTCTCAAAAACACGATTTCGTCTTTCTAGCCTCTACAATGATGGCGGACTTTGCCTCACCTGCTGTAACGCTATACTACTGTGCTGTACTCACGAGTGTGGACCTGGAAAGAACGCAACCCGCACGGCACAGTGCATTGGTTTTGCCCCGTCACTTATTTTAAATGCATTTCTAAAAACATCGGTCTGCATCTCTTCTCTTGAAAACATGGAAGTTCTCTTTATTAAAAATGAGTAAGTGTGTTTAACAATAGTATTGAAGGATGTTACCAAGGTAATCCACTAAGATTTGAAAGTCGGCATTTCTGAGAAATCGGAGGGTTGATAGTTCCGGAAAACATATTAGTGACATGGTTAGTACAGCCGTGGCCAACGACACCAGTCTTAGCGCCTGTAAATCTCAGGTCCACACTCGTGAGTACTACACAGTAGTGCATACGCCCTTTCTATTGGTCTTATGTGTTCGCTGGAAATAATTGATTAAGAGGATGTTCTGCTAAAAATCGGCAAAAAATATGTTTTTATTGAATTTTGTTCTACATTTAATTAACTTTAAGGAAATATATATAACATGGATTGCTACACCTATTTACTATAGTAAAAAATAATATATAACTCGGGTACACTTCACAACCGGAGCGTAGGCTAGTCTTGGTGAGCGCTGGTTTTGTTCATTCAGTCTTATAAGTTTAGTTCTGCTACCATTCAATTCATAAACTGCGTTAGATCATAGATCATGAATAATAAAATAGATCATGCATGCATACGGGGTCTGTGTGCCGAAAAAAAGGTTGTCGTGAAAATAGTGCATGATCGCGCGGCGAGGTAGCGCTAGGGACAAATTATTGGTAGCATTGGTGTTTCACACAGCTTCCATCGTTTCCCCAATAGATAACGCCACTATCGTCGAATTTCCAGTGGAACAAAATATTGGATCGGAGTTCTATTAGGTTATCCAAATACAATGGTTACATATGTCTCTAACTTGCTTACTGGCCTGTCTCTGAACCAAAAGCCACAATCAGCTGATTTTCAATCAAGTAGTGGCGTAAGTCCTGGACCTGACTTGTAAAATAGCCAAGCGCTTCGACAAAAAGCGGCTAAGTCTGTAAAACGTGCGAAAACTATGAAGTACAACGAATATAGAAGAAAACTCAGAAGAAGAGATGAGAAAAAGAAGAGGGATTGACATATGGAGCAGGTTGTTTTTAAACACCAAAATATTCCGTATGCTGAGTTCTATATATCTGTTTGATGTACTTACAGCAAACAGTTGAAATTTGTACCATATATTCCTGATTAGTTTATTTAAATATTTAGGAAGGATTCTGTCTATATCTAGGATAGGAGAATATTTTTTATTTTTATTTAGCTTATATGCGAAATTTAAAAAAATTATTTTTTGTTTAATAAAAAATGTTTTAATTAAGATAGAGTCAAATGCTCTCCTAAATATTTATAGTAAAATTCAAAATTCAAAATCTTTTATTGTCACTAAGCACATTTTATTATGGCAGTAGACAGTGTCAACATAGCTTAACAAAATCTCTAGGAGTAAAATTTCACAATTTTCCAACACATCATTCTTTAAAAGTGACATCAATATAACAATAAAATAAAATTAGATAAGAAACAGTTAAAATCAAATATAAATATACAACCACAATCAACTACAAAAAGACAACCTATTTTAATAAACATTTAAAAACTTAATGAATTAGTATCACAAATCAAATACTCCTTGATGGAATAAAAAGCTTTCAATTTGAGCCAACTACTGACTCTTAATTTAAAATTCCATAATCCATTTGTCCAAGCCTCCTCAGGCAATTTATTAAAAAGTTTTATTTTCATACATAAAATACTGTTGTCAGTTTTGTAAGCCTTACATGCATTGTATCTATACAATATTTCCTTCTAGTATTGTAACTATGAATATTTTGCCTGAAAGTACAGTTCTTTAAATTCGACTTAACATCTAGTAAACAATAATATATATATATATATATATAAAAACTGGGTAATGTCATTATTTTAAATTCTTTAAATATGGGTAAACAACTATCTCTTTTTGCCATATTCTTTATAATTCTTATGATTTTTTTTGCCACACAAAAACTTTCTTAGAACCACTGCTGCTACCCCATACGTCAAATGTGAATGGCAAAATGCATTATACACATTAATTAGAATGTCCATACTGACACAAGCCTTCAATTTGCGCATCAAATAGGTAACTCTAGACAATTTGATACATAGAGTTGTTACATGATACTCCCAATTTAACTGACAATCCAAATGCATACCTAACAATTTTACAGTTTTTGCGGTGCAATCTGTATTCAAACTGTTCAGTGAAAATACCAGTTTTTCAGTTTTACTTTGGTTTACAACAAGAGAGTTTGCTTTGAACCAATGCAAAGTTTTTCCTAATGCTTTGTCCTGCTCTAACTTTAAGACCTCAACACTATTACCACTGTTTAAAAACGTGATGCCATCCGCATACAAAATAGTCTTAAAGGGCATATTAATGGAAAAGTCACTTACAGCCACAAAATGTGAACAAAATGACACTAATTTCATCAAATTCCAACTGGTAGATCCGGAGATATATGAAATTCTGTAAAAGTTCCCATTTTTATATATATATATATATGCATATATATATAGTTTATATATATATATATATATAAATATTTGGAGTTTGGCAGTGTTTAATATTTATCTAACCTCTTATAAACAAATAAAACAAAAATCAGGATGATATAGATGAAATAAAACAATAACACAAAATCTCACAACAAATACGTTTAATAAATCAAACGCGTTTCAACGACAAAGTCGCCATCCTCAGTAATAAGTCGTTATATTGTCGTAATATTATATTGTTCTCACAAGTCCAGCTCGTTATTTACTTATCAGGATGATATAGTTAAAATTAGTCAATTTAGTATTTTCAGTAGAACATCCCCTTACAGACAACGCACGTCTTGTTTACTTAGTTCAACGTGTAATATATTTAAGAATCTACAAAGTTCAGCGTGCCATCACAAGAGGAATTTAATTATACGCAGAGTTCTAATCAAGTATTGTTCCGTCTCACTCTTTCTCTGTTTCTTTAGAGTGAATGACATTGAGTCGACCACGCGTTTCCTGTAATAGACTTCTTACGTGATTCTGAAAGGATTTTGATTTAAAAAGAAACCTTTCTCCAAGATTAAGTTCGATAGAAGTAATGTTTGTGGATTCGGAAACCCCACAACTTGAAGACAAGAGAAAAGTCGAAGTTTAGATTAGTCTATTTTGTCAACGTGAAATTCGACCTTAACTCTGTCCGAGTAGGAAACGTGCTTTTTTCTATAATTTGTAATTCTTAAAAAAAACAAGAAGTTTGAAGAATAAAAACTCTGACTACCTATGATGAGTTCTATTCATACATTATGTTATAGTCGGAGAGCTGACGACGAATTTAGGAAAGGTAATTTGGGCAAGTTAAAATAACAAAAAAAATTATATTTTATTAATTGGAGAGTCTAGAATTCTAATTATAGTCTACTTTAAAACCAAAAAAAGTCTGGGATGTTTATTTCTGGGTTAAGTAGATGCTAAAATTAAAGATTAAACAAATTTCAAGTTGACAATAACATTTTTTTTTTTTGCAAATGCCATAGTTGCGCAGTAACAAAATAACCACAATCCCTCTGCCTGACTCTGTATTCTAGATTCTCCAATTAATAAAATATTATTTTTTTGTTATTTTAACTTGCCCAAAATATTTTCCCTAAATTCGTTGTCAGCTCTTGGAGTATTATTTATTATTATACATTTCAGTTTTTGTATAATAAGGACCAATGTGCTACGAATGAATGTTACTGTGTGCAATATAGGTGTTGCGTCGGGAGCACAAAGCATTTACTGGGTAGGAGCTATAACTGAAGGTAGATCTAGTAAGATCACCACCCCGTGGACATTGGGGGTGGTGAGAGTGATTTCACCCGCTAGCCTTACTCTCCCTTCCTTCATCACTAAGCACAAGTTATTGCAGTGATGTTGGGGGAGATGTCCCCATCCTCAATTCACGGCGAGCTTGACTTCCCAAATGGGGAGGGGTTGCGCACATTGCGTCGTAATAATGGTTGGGCGTATTTAGAGAGACTGAATATTTTATTTTTGTATTTAACAAGGTTTTTCATCAAACCCATTCAAAGAAAACCAGTCAAACATTGTCAATAAGAGAATAGTTATTTTAAAGTAGTTCGGAAAGTAGTTCATAGTACTTTTTAAATTGGGCAAAGAATAAAAATGGAATATAATGTGTTTATGTTGTGCATATATAGTTTACTCCTTGTATTTTTTTGAACACTCTACAATTGTCCTTAACCGTATAAAAATCTGCTTTTACTGTATTTATATTGGAAATAAATTTGAACTTTTGCTCATAGTTTTAAACATTTAGACAAATTTGTTAAAAATATTCGTTTTAAGGTTCGTAGGCCTATTCATTTTCTGCAAAATTTGAGTGTGTAAAATCAATATTTGGAGTTTATCAACACCAGATAGTTAATATATAAAGAGGTAAAATTTATTTGTCATAAAGACAACTACAGTACTAGATAAAGACTAAAGACGAAAATTTATTTCTACACAGCCAATTTGAATGAGTGTAACAAATAACTTTTTAATTAGAATTGCACAAAATCATAAAACTGTCGTTTAACCAGAACTACCGAAAAAAAAAACAAAACAAAATTATTCATTGTTTCAATTTATTTATAACATTGTGATTATTATTTATTTTTTGACAGCTGATGTTGAAAACTTATGACAATTATTGTTTTAGACGTTGTTAATTTTTACAGTAAACTATACAAGTGTTTATAATTGTAATCAAGCTAGAATATTTCTAAGAATACAAACAGAACACAATTCTCTAAAAATACGTTTACTCGTAAAGTGCATTTCAAAGTCGACATCCTGAGTGACTGAGTTGTAACTCAAATTTCAAAACGTTCAAATCAATGTCATAGATTTACTTTCAATTAAATTCAAATATCCAAAATTGACTACATCATAATTTTATATAAACTAGATTTCTTGTTCACAATCACCTTTCCTAGAATAATAATGTATACAGTGTTGAACTTTGAGGGTTTTTTATAGAAATAAATGACTTTGTACAGCCTAATTCTAGATTTCTACTGAACCAATTTTAATAAACTTTCAAACTTTTAGAACATTCATCCTGGAAAACCGGGAACTACCTAAAGTCGTTATTACACTAAGCAATTTGTGACGCCACATGCTGTTCAATCGAGAGACACCAATCGAGTTTGTATAATGTTTATCGAGTTTGTGTGTTGTATAATTTAAACTAGTGACGCGAAAATCTAAGTATTACCTACAATATAAAACGCAATAGACCACACTTTAAGATTGTAGGGACTAAAGGCCAAGAATGCGCGCGCAAGATTTGTAACGCAACTAGTGTCGTAGTGTAATAGCGTATATTTAAATCAAAGCTCTATCTCAGAATTGCACCATAAAAAGTGGTTCATGCAGTTGATAAGACTATCGACTGACTAAACCAGTGGAGTCACTAAATTCTCGATTGGGCCACCACTTACCCCAGTCTTATAACAGCCTTAACTAGAGCGAATCCGGTCAAGACTTTTCTTCACATCGGGGAAAACTCCGGGTTGAGTGCCCAGTGTAATTTTAATAAAAATTGTCCGAGTACGGTCAGTGCCCTTGTGGTGGAGTGGGGAAAAGAGAGACGGACTAACAATGCTGAACTGGAAACATACGCCTAACCTTCTGCTTACCGTTTCCCTAGAATGAGCACAACAAAATTTACAGTGCATTAGATGACTTGTAGGTTAGCTAGTAGCTCTTGAATAGTAGAAACATACATTCGTAATGTCCTGTTTAGAATTCTATTTATAAAATAATAATCAGGGAAATAACTTTAAATTATTGAAACATTTTATATTTTTTTACGTGTGACAAAACGTGGAAATTATTGTTTGAAGTGGCTCAAAAATGCATTAAAAATAACCAGTTTATTCTTAATTAAACCTTTTATTAAAAGGAGTTGCTTGCTATCGATTTCTTTCAAGTAAGAGGTGTAATACAAACACATCCTTTAAACAAAATTTAAGCTGTTTTACAACACGTGAACAAGTTAGTACGAAATGTATGTTTTCGCTGTGTTATGCAACTTAAGAAGATAATATAAGAATTTCAGCTAAGACATAATGCATGTATAGCTTCCTGGATTGTTTATTATGAATAATACTAATGTAGTGGGGTAATTTCCTTGTATTTACTCCGTCAGTCAATCCAAATTGGCTTTTTAATCTAATTTATTATATTATTTATCTTTTAACTATTTAACTAAGTTTAATTTGCCAATAAGAAGACGACGCCTTAGCAGGCTGAAAACTTTATTTGAATATAGATCTGAAGAGGACAGCATAACTGTCGAAACCTGTAAATCATCTAGTAAACGATTTGGATTGATTGACGGAGTAAATACAAGGTAATTAACCTACTATATATTATTCAATTTCAGCTTGTTTAATTATTAGCAATAATAACTTTTGTTTTCTGATTGCAGGTAAGTCTGGAGGAACTGGTGTTGTTTAGAAATCCAAATATTTGATCTCTGTTAAGGTGAGCACATAAATTATATTATGCACAGCACATATATGTACTAAATGTTATAAACTTAAAATTGTGTTAATGCATTAAATTGTAAAAAAGTTACCATTATGTGTTCAGCAGCTGTTTTTTGTTATTCTAATTTAACCTTTTTTTTACAAATAGTTCAAATGTCCGAAACAAAGATAACATCACATGATCTTATAAAGGTACAAATCAATCTACAGTTTTATTGGTACCAATAACAAAATGTGAAGGGAAGTTAAAGTAAAGACAAAAAAAGGTTAATTGTCGCCACGGTGAAAAACTTGACAGTCTCACCTGTAGATGGCATTATCTGGCGCCACATCTGTCCAAACTTTGGTTCCGCTATTGTCACTAATAAAACAATTGATTTGTGTGGGTTTTTGTATCTTATCAAATCATGTGCACTTTTTAAGAGCTCTCGGATCAACATAGTTTTATCGTTTCTATTTTATATTTACGTTAATTTTGTGAATGTCATTGGGCCCTTTGGCAGTTCATGAATACGCATTAAAATAATATGGGAACTGTAAAGTAGGAAAAGAAAGTCTACCAGTGTAACCTTAAAATACTATTTTGGACAAGCACCAAACAAAAGATCTGTAATTCGGGTGACAAACATATTTTGATTACAAATATTTTGTTTTAAATACATGCGCCCTATCTGCGTCAACTGTATTTGATAGCGAGTTGTTAGATTTCAGATTTTACTTCATATTCAAGCATTGCTTATGTATTTATTTCGTCCGAGCAATGGTTTGTCTGGAAAAAATTCGATAATGCAGGTATGTATTTTGCAGCAGGGGAAATCACTAAAAGGGGACATCTTATTCATATATGAAGCGTTGACTCGTTCTAAATTGGCCAAATTTTAATATATCGAATTGAAACTTGACATAGGAGTTAAATAAATATTTTAAACATTTATGCTGATTTTCAGCTTGTTATCTTGAAAATAACCCGATCTAGGAGTCGATTTTTATTATCGATTTTAGGAGTACCGGACCTACGAACTAATTTCAATCTATTCCAGTTTCGTCAATTTTTGGAATATCAACATCAAATTTGTTTTACAAGTTGAGTACACCAGTATAAATATTCTTAGTAAGTATGAACGATTTTGTTCATGTTATTTTTAAAAACGAGGCGCTTGAAAATAGTCTTCTGTTTTACCTATCTCTTTTTAACTAGAACACCTTTGGATTCAATGACTCCATTTTCGGCATTTTTGAACATATCGATTTAAAAATTGGTACAGAAGTTAAGAACACAATTGTTTTTTTATATACTTATTTTAAAAACTATATTTAAAAAATTGACTAATCTGCAGCCGATTAACTCAAGCGTTTTGATGAAAAATCTAAAAAGGTCTAAAATTATACTTTTTTAAGTTGCATGTGCTTTAAAAAGTAAATAATAAAAAAGGTTTATACTCCTTGATCTTGTTTGAATCTATATATTTAACTTGTAAAAAAACTTTCAGGTTGATATTTTGAAAGTTTCTAAACTGGAGCTGTTTAAAATGAATTGGTGGGTCCGGTACTCCTAAAATCGAGAAACCCATTGATAAGTCAAGTGGCTCTAGATCGGGTCATTTACAAGATAACAAGCTGAGACTCAGCATAAATGTTTAAAATACATATTTTAACTCCTATGTCAAGTTTCAATTCGATATATTAAAATTCAGCCAATTTAGAATGAGCCAACGCTTCATATATGAATGAGATGTCCCGTTTTAGTGATTTCCCCTGCTGCAAAATACATACCTGCATTATCGAATTCTTTCCAGACAAACCATTGCTCGGACGAAATAAATACATGTGACTTTTTTTGTTTAAAAATACCTCCCCTACACGGTGGTATTATTTATTTTTCTCTATCTTCATCCCATGTCGAAATATTAAGGATAATCGAAAAAAAATGATAAATCGATTTTTTTCGACGACTTTGGGAAGTCGATAGACTGGTAAACTTTGTTTTATGTTAATCTACATACTTTAAGGTACTTATAAAAAAAAATCAGCCGTATTGCAAATTACTGGTAGTTGTAACCTATACCGACTGGGCTAAAAATAAAAGTGTAAATAAAATATTTAGCTTCACAGTGACTTAGAACTTGAAATTATCTTTTAAATAAAAAAGAATTATCAAAATCGGTTAATTATTAACTTTAGGAAGTGAGTGAATAAAAAGCAGGAATTTTTTTTTTAAATTGCGGGCATTGAATCGGATTTTACCGTCACGCTTTTTCTATCACCCTCAACTATAATACTATATTGTATACATGTGTATATAGCAGAGCATATAGTTTACTTGGTAATACCTCTGAAATGGATATTGTACTTCCTCATTTCGTAAGTTGTTAAAATAGTTTACTTGGTAATGCCTCTGAAATGGACATTGTGCTTCCACATTTCGTAAGTTGTGTTAAAATAGTTTACTTGGAAATACCTCTGAAGTGGACATTGCGCTTCCTCATTTCATAAATGTTGTTTTTATTCAATATTTTCCATACTTTTGAAGTGTACATCAGAATATCGCCGTAGAAGTTTACACTTTTCCCGTGTGGATTTTGTTTGTACTTTTGTTTTTGAGACAATACACTTAAGACCTAATTAAATCAAATATCTACTTCAACTAAACTTTTTAATTAAATAAGTGTTTAATATTTAGCTTAATAAATGATTATAAACACAATACAAATTTTAGTTTCCGTTTATAATACAGTGATCTGATTTAAAACATTAAATTTGATTGCTTTGGAAATTAACTGTATAATATGAATCACAATTAGTGCTCATAAATGAGAACTGCAAATATAAATGTTATAGATATTGTAGGAGCTATTTAACTGTGTGTGTTCCATTTAAAGTTGAGTTTGAAACTTCGTTGTTGTTTTTGTTTGGTCTGCAGTTTTATAATAGTCGTATAAAATATTGTTTAAACCATCGTAAAATAAGTATCATATATTTAAATCTTTAATTTTAAACAAGTTACTGTATGGAAGTTCTACAACAATTTAAGCCAATCATATTTTGTGATAACAAAAAAAATTTAAACGCTTTTAAAATTCTAAACCAATCGATTACAATGGAACCATTGAAGTGAATTATAACAATAATGTCAGATAAATAAAACACAATTCAAACAATGTATAAATAGTTCGAAATCCAGTTAACAGATCCATTGTTGGGTTTTATCGCATCAATTTATTTTGTTATTTTGGTACGTTATTTGTTCTGTTTTTTAAATTGATTTCAAATAATATAGTGTACCTATAATAATTAATATAATACACTTCGTTTCGAGAGTATGTATCAACTTGCGTTATAAAGTACAAACATAAAGACAAGACACGAAAACCTAAATAGCAAATATTATCTAAATATAAGAAAAAATGTATAATCGTCTCAAAACAGGCAACAGTTTTTAATAGTAACAATAAAGTTTATTAAAACAATAAATTATTAAATATTGAGGCCGGGCAAGTATTCGCGTTACTTTGGCTTACCACTATGTATTTTTTTCCTCTTTTTCTACAATATACATGATTTATTCTTTATTATGTATGTTTTACAACGCCTATTTAGTTTATATTTCTATTAGGTGACTAAAACAGCTAAGGAATTATTTTATAGTGCATCTCCAACAGTCGGGATTTGAAAAACTTTTGTACGTTTTGTGCCTAGAACCACTTCAAAAATTGTACATTTTTGTACAAGACAAATCTAGTAAATTGACAAGACCTTGGTCAACATGATTGACAGCATCTGTAAAATACAATGGCCGCATATCTGAAACTAAAGAATGGCGTTATAGAAAATTTTATTGACTTAATTTGGAATAAACTTTGTGTGGGTACGAGATGATGAGTCTATGTTATACACTGGGATTAATTACAGAAAATGTATGTATGTAAGAATGAGCTTGGATTTTAAAGTGTTAATGTTGGTTCGTAAACCAGACGTAAGGCACGTTTTCTTTTATCCTGCTGAGGTGCAGGGTCTGTGATGATTTGTTTAAGGTGTGAGTGGTCAGAACCTTGGGCTCTGTGCCTGAGTGTATTAGTTAGCTTTAACATGAAGTCCTCGAGTGTGGGGATTTTATGCCCCCGAGAGATGGTTTCGTTCGATACGTACGTAGTTGGTGATCTAACTGTTTGGAAGGAGTTTAAACTTTTCTTTCAAGCACAGACAGAAGAGAAAACCAAGCTGGGATACGTACGTGAGTACTGGTCTGATATATGTTTTGTACAGTAACAATCTGATACGAAGTGGCTCTTTTCGTTTATGACTGGAAGGAGTCTGCCTAGGACATATTTAGTGACAGTGTTTGCTTGACGTGACGGGACAGTTTTAGTTTAGAGTCAAGCGTGTTCCAAGATATCT
The DNA here is from genome assembly GCA_018207615.1 of Philaenus spumarius. NCBI lineage: Eukaryota > Metazoa > Arthropoda > Insecta > Hemiptera > Aphrophoridae > Philaenus > Philaenus spumarius. The sequence continues at coordinate 20,792 of JAGFPH010001233.1, read as the reverse complement.
GACATTACGGGTCCATGCTATGGGGGGATTTGTTGAGAGTTGGTGGAACTTTGGGTAGTCTACGTATTGTAGAGAATTTGATTTTTTGTGTTTTATCTGTGTTTACTGCAATTTTCCACTTCCTGAGCCATCGAGGCAGGAGTTTCCCAAGGCTCAGATCTTGTGCAAGACAATGCTTCAAAATCATTTTAAATATTACATCTCGAGCTTAATTTGCTTATTTTAGCCAATCGTACTTAGATTATTACGATTGGTAACTGAATGTAACAGTTGGATAGAACTACAATGTTGTAAAGGACGCAAATGTTCGTTGTTTTTAAGAAAAAAATTATTCGTTAAAAATGAATAATGAGATTTACCTCATGTAGTAAAATGCATCTCCTGTTAACTTGAAAACCAGTTAAACAAAAACACAGAGCCAAGGTTGTAGCAAATATGTTTTCTTGAAAACATTACTTGAGTGTCTCTGAAAGTTAGAGCTAACAACCTAACTTTGTCCCTTCACTACAATAAAACTTTTACAAACACATAAACAACAACGTCCTCAATTCCTTCTTGCATTTTACGATTGTAAGTTAATTTCTTAAAAAAGTTGTTTCTGTATTTTTCGACTTTATGCCAACCAATATTTATACAGAGTGATTCATATTACGGGAAATGTATATACATATTATTTGCTAGCAATGAGCGATTGTCGACGACTAGTAACATATTATATCTTCCACATTGTTAAAATGTATATATAATGAAGTACAGGAAGTCTTGCGCCACATACGTTTGCCAACAACGCTTTTTATAAAAAATTCAACAAATTTTAGGCTGCATATATTAAATTTCCCCGTCACTAAAAGGTAGAACGTGACGCTCATATTCCATGAACTAATGCAATTAAGAAACAGATAAGTAATTTTGAGGAAATTGGTTTGGCGGTGAAAGTAACATTGGAATACATTTGACGAACAGTTTGAGATTGTTTGACCTGCTGTAATAGGAAGTCTACGAGTTCAAATCGCCATGAAACAATTTCATAGTTCAAGTGTTTTAAAATATAGGTACACGACTTGTAGGTCGTTCAGTTACTAACATGCACCAATCGAGACTATTTCCACCTAACGGATTTGTTGATAAACAGAACTTTCGTTATTTGTCAAAGGAAAATTTAAATCAACAAAAAGGTTGCCTTGTAGTGTACTGTATCATATTATGGTTAATCACATTAACTTTTCTTCCACGTAAATGGAAAGCGCCGGTGGGCTACCCTTCTACAACCTTTTAAAGTTCACACTAAACAATTAAAGGTGTTATAGTTTCATTTACTAATTACTCTCAACTACACTCCTGGACAAATGTTTCGCAACAACCATGTTTGTCTTAAATTGATTAGTTTAAAAGTAAATAAAAACACTAAAAGCGTTTTTAATTTATTTGTTCCTTATCTTAGATTAAGAAAGCAACAAAAATATTAAGACTTTTAGAGAGTATCATATTTTATTTTGGTAAAAAAAGAAAAGCTAAAAAAGCCGATAAACTTCTAGTTTTTAATTCAAAGAAAAATTGATACATTTCATTTATTTGGTTTATTATCAATTTCCTAGTATCTGGTATTTCCTCCTCTTGCTCAGATTACTTCTTGCAGCCTTCTCCTCATTCTACTGATGAGGTGTTGAATCTCTTCTTGCTGTGTTGCCTCCCACTCCTCTATCACTGCGGCTATAAGGGCTGCGAGAGTGGTTGCAGGGTTGTTTCTTCTCCTGATGCGTTTTTTTACACTGTCCCACACGTGTTCAATAGGGTTGAGGTCTGGACTCTTGGGTGGCCAATCGATTGAACTTATGCCGACCTTCATAAGGTAACCACGTACAGCGGCTGCGGTATGTGGTGTAGCATTATCATGCATCAGTTTGAAATTTAGTCCCACAAACGGAACAACATGATCTTGTCTTGCAGTACATCTTCCACATACCTTTGTGCTGTCAGAGCCGATCTACGAAGTACCACGAGTTCTGTACGAGCGTCGAACTGTATACCACCCCAGAACACCACCGAGGCACCCACCAAAAGGCACCCTGGGTGAGAAGCAGGCTTGTGCAAATCGTTCGTGACCCCTTCTCCATACACGTTCGCACCCATCTGGTGAAGCTAGACTTACTCTATTCTCATCTGAGAAGAGAACATTCTTCCAATCATCCATAGTCCAATGGATATAATTCCGGGCAAATCTAAGCCTCAAAGCACGTTGACGTGCAGTGAGAAGAGGACCTGTAGCAGGCCGTCTATTGCTCAAATCCACTTCTGCGAAACGTCTACGGATGGTACGGCTCGAAATATTCACATTGCGCACCTGCCTGATCAAACCTTGTAGCTGCGTACTGGTAACCGTCCTCCTGCGAAGTGCGCTTAATGTTAGAAAACGATCATCATTTCTGTCAGTTGCTCTTGGCCTGCCTTGAACTGGTCTTCTGTCATCTCGTCCAGTCTCTTGAAACCGCTTAACAGCTTCCAATTGTGGAACGGTGTACTCCGAAAATCCTAGCCACTTCACTTTGCGAACGAACCAACATTCTAACATCTTCAGCAGTAGTTAAACGACGGTGTACATCCATAGTAATTTTAAATAAAAATAACTAACTAAATAAAAATGCACTGCATCACTCAAATCACTTCAGAATACTGAAAAAATACCTTTAGTCAAAACTCGAAAGAGGGACAGGATTTGGACTTTTAACTGAAGATAAGGTAATAAAGGAGAAATAGATCAGATAATAAACATTTTGCTATAGTATTAAGTGTATTTTTGTCTATTTAAAGCATTATTGTTAGTAAACAAGTCATTATCAGTCCTGCGTTTCATTGACAGAAAGTTTTTTTGGTGTTGCGAAACCTTTGTCCAATAGTGTATTTATTCAAATTATATAATGTGAGAGCATTTTCGTGACAGTGCGGTAGCGACTATCATGTTATCTACACAAAGATAATTTTTGCGATCTTAATTTCATGATACCATCTATCATTAAAACTATTACCTTAATAATACACCATTAAGGAATAGTCTGAAAAGAAATTACAACAACTCGGGTTTAAACTAATAATAAATGAAACATTGTATTGGGCCTCGTTTCCTTCAATACCTTCTTAACAACAGACTGCATCTTGTATTATTGTTGAACGTAACAAAACAATGTCTAAAATGTTACATTATTGCTACTTCACTTATTTTACCAATATTACATTCTGAGATCAGAAAGGACACAATTTTCTTCTATAAAAACCATCTGAGACAATTGGGGTTTTTTTTTTACATTAAAACTTTCAACCTGCAAGAGGAACAAATAGGGAAGAGATTAAAGTAAAACAATACTATCTAAATGTTAGTACTACTAAGTGCACATGGGGAGTGGGTGGCGATGACGTAACGCGGGGGGTCTGGAGGTTGCCGATTGATGGGAGAAGGGGGTGGAGCCCTCTATTTGTTACATATACAGAGTGATACAAAAGTTCGGCCACCCCGTAATAATTTAAAAAATGTTGCACACAAACTCCGTACTTTAAAGAACCTATTCAATTTTTTTTTAACTATTTTATTATGATTTCAAAAAGTTATCCGCCATCTTGAATGTAATTTTGTTTTCGTTTTTTTTTAATGGGGAGGTGGTCATGTGATACATCATTTCGATGTAGAATTTCAATAGAAAACCAACGGTGAAATTTGCACATCCATATCTTTAACCGATTAAAAATTACGGCCAAAAGCGAACGAAATCGTGATTTTTTTTATTTTGCCCCATTTTGATGTACTATATTTTTTTTACATTAATTATTATTCTTTTTGGATTCAGAATTAAATGAGCTTTCAAACGATATGCCACACAACGATATTTGGGAGTATTTGGTTGAACCACAGAGGACATAAGTAATACCCAGAGTGTTTGAAGGATAGGAAGATGCAGGACCGGCGAGACTCGCAAGTATAAGGGCTCAGCCACTCTCTCTCTCGATACGTGCTACCAGCCGGTTCTACGCTGTAAATTTGTATAATGGCTTCTCGTCAAGTTTGTAGTTTTAAGGGTTGCCTAAACAGTTATGAAAAAGTTAAAGGACTTAAGATGTTTAGGTTTCCAAAGGAATCATAGTAGGATTGGGCGAACAACTGTGGTAAGTTCACTATTATTGTTTATTTATTATTATTTATTGGATGTTATTGTACAGTTAAAAAGATTAATTGCGTAGCATTTGTGAGACTAATAACTCGATTGTTTATGACTCTACTACTAATTAATTTATATTCCTGATATTTTCTTTGTGTTATTAAATTAAACTGTCTCGTAAGTGTAGCAAAATATCATTCAAAGTAAATCAAAGTTGGGAAAAAGAATTGTCTTGGAGTGTAAAGTAACTTATAATTGAATGTAGCCTATTTGTAATTTATAACATAGATTTTACATAGTTAGAATAACGATATACATTTATATATTTGTTGGTTGATTCTTTAACGTTTGACAGCTTATAGCAATGTTGTGTTTCTTTTAAACGCATTATATGAACGTATTATAAGCCTGAATGTAACCGTGTCAGACAGGGGGCAGGTTGACGCCTTTATACAAAAGCAAGTTGTAAATCAGTGCCGCGCCTTTGAAAAAGAATTCTGCCGTCGGGATTCCCTAATTTTACAACAGGGGTAACTCAGCTTCTGCCCTTGCTAAAATCCTCTTGTTTCAGAGAAAGGAAACCGGTTGCAACATTGATTTATTGCACGGCTCACAAGGGACAGAATTATCCTTCATTTCAATTGAAAATTTACAATGCTACATGAAATGGGTTAAATACAACAAGGTAGAATTATTAAAAAAATACCTTTATTCTAAGTGATCAAATAAATTCATTATACTCATTTTGAATTAACTACTTTGTAAGAAATCCCTCAACGATATTACATTTTGCAAGAAGTAGTATCTTTGTCATTTTCAATAGTAAAGAATCACATTTTGATCCTGAAATATAGAGAGGCTGGGCATTAAACAGTTTTTTATTTATTATTATTTATTTTTAATAATTCAATTGTATTAATTAATACAATTATTATTATAAATAATAATTATTATTAATTATTCATTTGGTTTGCTTCAAGAAAAACGAGCACTTGAAGCAAAGGCCTACATATCTAAACTGTATTGTAAATTAGTCTATTACTATTCTGAGTGATGAAAAGTATATTTTATTTCCTCCGTTCTGCTATAATTGCTGTTAGACAAGTTGTATGACAATTGTTTTTTTCTTCTTTTTTTTCTGGAAATCCACAGTTGATATGACTCTTGCCAACAAAACTGTACAAAAATAAAAGACTGTGTGAGTTCCACTTCCGTAAAGAAGACATTCTTCCGAGCGGTAGATTGGTGCCAGGTGCAATACCGATTCGCTATGTGCCTGCCTCTGAAGTACCTACAACATTGATGACTTCGTCTTCGTTTCAACTCAACACTGGAGGAAATTCAGTCACAACGCCCAGGAAATATAGGCCAACATGAACTGCATCTCCTAGTAAAGCAGTGGAACATTCAATGGCTGTGAGCACTTCTTCAGCGACATTTTCTGTCCAACAATCACCATCTGTCAGACATTGGATTGAAATTGCATCACCAAAATCCTGTGAACTTGTAAAGGTTAAAAAATCTTTATTTGGATCAGACCTAAAACGGAATCTCCTTCAGAAACTGAAAACAAAAGACTTGAAACTAGCAGGCAAGAGGTCCACGATCGCTCGCTTAAAAAAACAATTATTAAAATCAAAACACTTTAATTTTCGTACAGTCATGAGATATAAATTTAAATCAAAAGATACAGCTATTTTGTGCAAAATGCAACTTAGGGAAAAACGACGGCCTTTAACTAAAAACAAAACAAAATTTGCCATTGTTCTTTTTTTAAAAAGTACTTCAACATATAAATATCCGTATAAAAGTATCGTACTTACTGGAGTTTCCACTGTTAGGAAATGGCTGTCAACCAGTGAAATGTTTAGAACTGGTTTCAATGTTAGTCTTATGTCCAAAATAAAAACTAAAGCATCGACTATGTCACAAATGGAGAGAGCATGTGTACTGATGTTTGACGAGATGGCAATCAATAAAACTGTGGAATACTCTCCAAAATATGACTTGATCAAGGGCTTTGAAGATGTCGGCGGGAATGACAGAAAACCAGTCATGGAAAGTCAGGCGGCAGTCTTTATGGTACGAGGTCTGTACTACAAGTGGAAATTGCCAGTGGGATACTTTATCACAGAAAATGGATTGTCAGTGGAAAAGATTTCTGAGCTAGTAAAGGAGTGTGTTGAGAAGTTAAGGGTCTGCTCCAGTAAACGAGAAAGCAACAGGAAACGCACTTCCGGTATCACTGTATCCCTATCTAACCAGTGCAATTTCTTGCATCTGAACGCTTTGACATTGCCTCATTTCATACCATTTTATAAGTCTATCTTTTGTAATTGACTGTTGAAAAAAAAACTGAATATTCTTTATAAAATATCGGATCCTACTTGCAAATAATTATTTTTCATTATTAATTTTTTATTGTGTTAGGAAAAAAATTCAAACTTTGAACTTACAAAATGTCAGTTACTTGACAAATGAAAGAAATTTTTAAAAATGTAAATTGCAAGAAGGATGCGTATTGAGACTGTGCTTAAAATGAGACCTTGCAAACAATTTTATGATAAAAAGTAAACGAAATAAATGGTATGAAATTTAACATTGCTCTTATGGGATATAAATCCATTTTATTTTTACTGGAGCAGACCCTTAACACAAAGCGGTCTTTGTGTTAAAGCACTTGTATGTGACCAGTGTTCAAGGAACACATCTCCTTACAGGATGTTAGGTGTTTCAAAAGAAGAGCCTTGTTTTCTGAACACGACAAAGATTTCGCCTTATATGACGTTCCTCATTTATTGAAATCGTTGAGGAACAACCTTAAAACACACGACTTTAAGCTGGAAAACGAAGTAATTTCTTTTTCGGATATCATAAGACTGTATGACTTGGATTCAAGAAGTTCTACGACACGATCGGCGCACCAACTGACTCCGGTACATATATGGCCAAATAATTTTCAGAAGATGTCTGTGTCACTGGCAGCTCAGGTGTTTAGCCTCACCCGTAAGCGCTGCACTCAAAACTGCTATTGAAGCCAAAGAAATCAACAGCAAAACTGGCTTGAGCACATCAAAATTTCTGAAAAATATAAATTCATTATATGACGCTTTGCACAGCAGAAAACTAAAAACGTCAATCCTGACAGTTGCGGATTGAGCACGACATATTCACACACAATTGAATGGTGAATATGGTTTTAAATACGGATAAAAGTTGTTATATAAATTTTAATCTGAGAGGAGAGTCTAAATTTAGAGACCCTATGTTATATAAATGTATGGATTGTGGAAATTTGGTGTGTGTTTCTTGCATTGTAATAAAACAAATGTCTTCGTGTAAGTATTTGGGAGTGGTTTTAGATGACCGTTTAACGTGAAAAATGCACATTGCTAATTTAAAAGCTAAACTAAACAATATCTTACGTTTATTTTTTCACTTAAAATATGTCGTCCCGGGAAGAGTTTTACGGAAAATTTATTTTTCCATGGTCCATAGTAGGTTGGAGTATGGGATCTGTTGTGGGGGAGGTACGTATATTACTAATCTTAGGACTTTGATTGTAATACAGAAGAGGTTCGTACGGCTTATATTAAATAAAACAAGGCTGGTGCCATCTTTACCATTGTTTCGATGTATCTCTGTATTGCATCTTCGCTATCTGTTTATTTACAAAGCCCTTAAAATATTTTACATTAGAAGTCAGGGTTCTTCATTTTTTTGCAACCCAATTGATTATTTTTTAAGATGCAAAAGCAAAGCAAAAGTACCTAAAGCCAGATTAACAATTTACTTAAATTTCTTCTCTGTAACTGCACCTAGACTCTATAATAAACTTCCTGAAGAAATTAAAAAATCTGGTAAACTAAGGAAATATTTGTTTCTCCTGAAGAACTGGCTATTGAGCAGGGACGATGTGGAGGGCTTGTTGGATGTGGTCGTGTGATGATCTATGTTGTATGTGTGAGTGGTTGTGTGAGAGAGATGAAAGTACAGTAGTTTTGAGCCTGTGTGTGTATGAGAGTATGGATGTGAACTGTGTGATTTAAATTTGGATAGAGTAAAATATTGAGTATTTTTATGTATGATTATTGTTAAATTTTTTTATCGTAGCCTATATAACTTTTACATAAGTGCTGTTAAACGTTTAGTTAGTGTTGATATGTTTGTTTAATTTCTTATTTGTTAATTTGTCTTTAAAAAATTCTTCCGCTATTTGTATGTTTTTTTTCCATAATATATTATATATATTTTTTATTGTAAATTTAACTGCTCCCAGTACCCCTTTTTCTTACTCTTTTTTTCTTCTTTTGTTATGAATAAATTAGCATCTGCTTGCAGCCTCAAAACGGGCTTGCTTGCCCTAGAGGTTGCAAAATATTTTATTCCTTATATGGAAACAATTCTGTTATTTTTTTATATAAGTCAAGTTTTTATGTTATATTACAGGTAGTTATTTTATTTTATGTTATGTTTAAGTTACCTTCTTATTTTATTATTTTGTATGTGTTTGTATTGTATTAGAGAATAAAATAAATATCTAAATAAAAAAAAAATAAAAAATTGTTAAATGAAGGGTTGCGTATTTTCAAAAACATGAAAATAATAAACGCCAAATATTCCAATCCACCATGGTTCAAGGGTTTCGGGCTAACTATAAATTCAGTTTTAAAGCTGTTTGCAGAGGACAAATGTCAGTATTTGTTAACCCCAAGATTAAATCAGGATCCACTGGAAAATCTGTTCTTCGCAATCAGCCAGAGGGGAGGGTTTAATAAAAATTCCACTGTTCGAGCATTCCGGAGCAGCTTAAGAATATCCAAACTGCATCAGCTGATGGAGCCTCCAAGAACCACATCGTACGATCCTGACATGGACGAGCTTCTAGACCTATACCGATCACCATTGACTCAAGCTGTAGTATAATTGATTATGTAGATAGAATTATAAATTATGATAATCCTTCTAAATGAATTTTGTCAGGATTATATTTATATTTTGTAAATAAATTGTTGTACACTAAGTAAGTTCTATGATAATTGTTTGTAGGTTGGTTGGATCTTCTTTTATTTGCAAATGTACACACATAATTTATATTTATAGCTTTTTACACAATTTTTTTTATTTTGCCAACTTAAACTATAGCCTACATTTTACTAAGAGACTTATTTAGGAACTTAAGCAACTGTATTAAGAATACTGTTGTAATCAATCTAACTCTCAATTTTTTATCGTTTTACATAATGTTTTGTGGGTTTGCAGCAAATGTTTATTTGTTGCACTGTTACGACTGTGTTTTGTTTGTTGATCAACACTCATACGTTGGAATAGTTATATTATTAAATATTCCCTATTTAAATAGAAATTGTTAAATCACTCGCTATTCTTTTACATTCTTTGTTTATTTGTCATAACTATTATTAATTTTTAGTTATATTTATATACGGCTAGTACTATAACTTAACTAGTTTGGCAATCCGAGAGATCGCCCGGCCGGGCTTTAACCGGGCCCGAGTTAATCAGATTTTGTTGACAAAACACACTATCCGAGCGAATGCCCGGAGTCGATCAGTGAACAGTTGTTCATCTCAGTTGTGCTTTGACAATGCAACTGTCAATACGTAAGAAATTGGCTGTGCTGTGTCTTCTTCGTCACAGACGAAAGAAGAAGAGGAACAGGCGTTTTTGGGTTCGTCCAATCATCCCACGGTACTGGCCTCTCTTGGACCAAAGAAATTAATAAATCTATGTCAATATCCAAAGACGACGACATCCCGTAAATGCAAGTCTCAAAATATTTCAGCACACAAGCCACAAGGATGCACAGTTGTGCAGATACCGGCGCGAATGATAGCACTTGAGCAAACCGCTACTAACCTGACTAAAAACATCAGTAGCTGGTACATCTCTGTTTAACAAGTTCACTGCTAAGGACGGACGTGTGAGCCTAACACTGAACATTATTAGAAGTGACCGACGCACAGTGCATTGTGTGCTTCGCACGCCAACCCCCGTATTTTTAGTATTGTCAATACACAATGAATTGCGTGCTTCGCATGTCAATTTTAAGCCTATGTGCTATGGACACACATGTGCGGCCGCTTTGGAATATTAGTGATTATTATGTATAAATAATAAAAAATAAAGTAATTTCTACTAGTTTAGGTTATAAATATAAAAAATAAAAGGTCAGCTACTAGCATAGGAAATACGAAATTTGCGTAGCAGTAAACGTGTTAAGGGTGAGCATCCAGTTGTTCGTTTGTAGGATGAGTCACATTAGAAAGCGATGTGGGAAAAAAATTCTCCACTTACTCTCTTTCCCTTCACCCCTGGCCCATTGCGCCAAGGCGAGGCCAAAGTGCCAGGATTCACTCCGATATCTGTACACTGTCAATGGCTGAATGGCTCCGTTATCTTTCCCTTCACCCCTGGCCCATTGCGCCAAGGCGAGGCCAAAGTGCCAGGATTCACTCCGATATCTGTACACTGTCAATGGCTGAATGGCTCCGTTATCTTTCCGGGTCCCGGGTGATTGACCGTCTAGTGTGTTCTTTGTCATAAGACACAATGCTTCTCTACTTGGTTCCGAGACTCGGACGGGCTAACTCTCGGCCGAGCGAGTAGAGAATACCCGGACGTGCTTCCGAGACCCGCCCGGGCAAACTGTCGTTCGGGCGTAGTGTGTTCTGCCTCATGCCTCCCTATGTATCACCACTCGGGCCCGGTCCCGGGCAAAGCCCGTCCGGGTGATCTCTCGGATAGTGTGTCCCAGGGGCTAAAGGCTCGGGACACACTGAGCGAGAGATCGCCCGGACGGGCTTTACCCGGAACCGGGTACGAGTGGATCAGATTGAGTTGACAGAACACACTATCCGGAATGCCCGGAGTCGATCAGTGAACAGTTGTTTAGCTCAGTTGTGCTTTGACAATGCAACTGTCAATACGTAAAAAAAATAGCTGTGCTGTCTTCTTCGTCAAAGACGAAAGAAGAAGAGGGACAGGTGTTTTTGGGTCCATCCAATTATAGAAAAGAGGTTTTTGTTGGGAGCTTTTTATACTTTGTTCTACGAGCTAAGATCAGATAACACGAAATTTTTCAACTATTTTCGGATGTCTGTGCCAACATTTGACGAACTTTTGGCCAAGACCAAAGAAAACTTGCAACTAGAAGACACAACATTTAGGAACTGTATTAAGCCACAAAAGAAATGCTGACAGTGATCTTAAGGTAAGTTATTAAGACTCAAATACACCACTATAATGCAAAATTTGTCAGTCTTAATTTCATTTTAGGACAAGAAGTCATGCAGTTTTACGTTTCTATTCACTTTCAAAATTATAGGCTATTAAACTTATTGTAATTCACATATTTGATTTTACCACTATCGAAATTCTGTATTCAGTGTATACTATTTACAGTTTAGTCATCAATTGTTGATTACTTAAATCTGTTGCATAAATTTGTATAGGCCTACATTACTTCAAATCTAATCATTCAGAAACACGTTTAAATAAAGTAAAAGTTATTAATCAGTCTGGTTTTTAATTGTACTAAGTTTATATTGTGTTAATACATTATTGTTTTTTTTTAAATAGCCATACTTGTTAAATAATAAATCATTTTTACCGAGAATGATAAATACGAGAAAGGTTCAAGTCCTTCTAACTTTTTAGTGAGTGATTGGTGAAGAGCCAAATCCAAGGAATATTTATTAGGTATTAGGATGTACTTTTTTTTATGAAAAGAGAAACTTTGCCCCCGTTTCAAAATTTGGAAATATTGGGGGCAGCTCAAAATTATTATACGCAAACCTCTGGCATGTGACCATTCATTTTAAAGGTATTAACAAAAGAAAATTTACAGTGCAAATTAGAGGCCTCTATCTCATCCTTGCTACAAATTAAACCCTACTCCATGATAAAGTAGAAGAAATATGTTTCCCAGGACAAAACTGGCAAGAGATTAATAAAAGACTGGAAAATACTGAACTACTGGTAAGACTTGGATAACAATAGCTCAGACTAGCCAAAGTCCATTTGTGGAATGAAACCACCTTTTTGATTTTTCCAAAAATATAATTTCTTTTGGCTGTTTAATTTGTATTAGGGTTGAGATAGAGTCCTCAAATTTACACTATTAGTTTTGTTAATACCTAAATGAATGGTCACATGACAGAGGTTTGCGAATACCAACTTTGAGCTGCCCCCAAAATTTCTCATTTTGTACATGGTAACAACGTTGTCTTATAAAAAAGTACGCCTTTATACCTAGTAAACATCTGAGTTTGGTTTTTTCCAACTACTCGCTCAAAAGTTACAGGGGTGTCTCCAGACTTTTAGTTCAGCCTGTATATAACATGGAAACGACTTACCATAGTTCTTCTGTTCAGTATCACTCATTTCTTCGTATGTTGGTTTTAAGAAACAATAAACACTTTTCCATGCCTCTCTAGATTGGTTATTTTCTTTGTAGGCCTATACTTCAAGAGTCCGGTCCCACAGTACTGGTCTCTCTTGGACCAAAGAAATTTATATCAATATTCAAAGACGACGACATTCCGTAAATGTAATTCTTAAAATATTTCAGCACACAAGCCACAGGGATTCACAGTTGTACACTCGTCTAGGGTTGAAACAAGACTGATAATGGCTGAATGGCTCCGTTCTCTTTCCAGGTCCCGGGTGATTGACCGTCTAGTGTGTTCTTTGTCATAAGACACAATGCTTCTCTACTTGGTTCCGAGACTCCGACGGGCTAACTCTCGGCCGAGCGAATAGAGAATACCCGGACGTGCTTCCGAGACCCGTCCGGGCAAACTGTCGTCCGAGCGTAGTGTGTTCTGCCTCATGCCTCCCTATGTATCACCACTCGGACCCGGTTCCGGATAAAGCCCGTCCGGACGATCTCTCGGATAGTGTGTCCCTAGCCTAAGATAACTTTAAACTGTAGTGTTATGTGTTTGTACAGTACTATGATGAAATTACATTTATCCACTGATGATGTTCGTTTTTATAAATGTACATGGTATAATATATTCCGTTTTAATAGAATGAATAAGTGTACTTTATTTTTATAAAACTTTTGACGTATTATATAAGAATTCCCGCTGCAAAAATTATTATCAGTGCACCAGTAGTCAAAATGCAATGAGATAAGGTTGTCGGCTGGTGTCGAGTCGAGTAGCAGTGCGTGCGTGCGTGCATCAGCTGTGCATCTCCCCTCTCTCTCTCTCTCTCTCACACACACTGTTCAAAACGGCAACGTCGCTAGCATCTTGGCCGGTAAGTTCTGTTCCGACGCTGCGCCAGCGCTTTAGTAAAGGCGAAACACATCTCCCTATCCTTCGAACACTCTGGTATTACTTATGTCCTCTGTGGTTGAACCACTCGAAATCAATTTTGAAAAATTCATAATGGCTGTAACTCAAAAAATTTTAATGGCAGGGTAGGTCATGTGGCTTTTCGTTTTAAAGGTCTATTTAAAATGAACACATTTTGTATTTAATAATATTTTTTCTATCTTATATAGTTAGCAAGAAATAAATTAAAATCTCTTCTTTTTTTTTGCTTTATTGAAAGCAAATCTGTAAAATACATCATAGTATTTAAGCACTTACTCAAATTTCAATGAATCAAATGTTCAAAATGTTTTCCTCCAACTGCCTGACAGTGGGCTAGCCGACTGACTATAAAAACAAAAACATTTCGGGCAGCTTCTTGAATTTTATTTTTCAAACTATCAAAAATTTAATAGGTTTGAATACATATTTTTGTATCACTCTGTTTATATAGAGAGTGTTCATAAAGTCCGTTTAACTCCCTCATTATTTTTGTTACTGGAAATAAGGTAACAAAACTTTGTATATATCTTGTGTTGTATAACAGGACAAATATTTTCACATATCTGACTATCTATGATTTTGGGGGCTTGGAGATAAGGGGGGTTAACAATTTCAAATATAAAGATAGTTCGTGTAATACACAATTGAAAAGCTTATTAAAAGAGAAACAGGATGGCGCAAACTAGAGCTTAATATCTTACTTCGTTTCAAAGTAATGGAGCAATCAAAGTTCTGGAAAATTAAATTTTTATTGTAACACTAAAACAGGTTCTTGTCCGTAAAACATAATTTCAACCTTGTCTTCATTTCAGCGATTCATTTGTAAAAAGGTAAAACTTAGTGCTATCACAACAAATATCAAGCACAAAACGAGGAAGGTATTGCTATCCTATCAGTTCATGCTCCCTATCAGAAGTGGTGCTTATCAGTTACGCATACAGTAGAGAAAGTCAGGAGCATTCATAGGTCTAGGATTGTATTCCCGATTTCATTTACATTTTTTCCCAAAAGTTTTTCAAGTTCACATAGAAACTCAGATAAATTAGTGGTACCGTACTACATTTATTTACAGTTTCTATTTTTAAAATGTGTTACATTTAACCTCAACCTACAACTTACTTATTCCTAGTATTAAGAAATTAATAACCTGCTTTGATGTTATGATCAAAATATCATTTTCCAGAACTTTGATTATCCATTACTTTGAAACGAAGCAAGATACTAAGCTCAAGTTTGCGCCATTTCCCTTTTAATAAGTTTATGTGGATAAGCCCCCAAAATCATAGAAGTTCAGATATGTCAAAAAATGTGTCTTGTTGTGCAACACAAGTTATATACAAAGTTTTGTTAAGTTATTTTCAGTAACAAAAATAATAAAGGGGGTTAACAAAAATAATAAAGGGGGTTAAAGGGACTTTATGAACTCTCTGTATGTACTAGTTGTACTTCTACTATACGATTTAAGCAGTTATACTGATTCACATCCTAGATAATTAAATAATTCTAAGACATTTATTAATGGTTTTAGAAACCAAATAGGTTTGTTAACTTTACTCCAACAAACTATATGTGTAAATTCATATTCTAAAAAGTGTTTCGAAAGTCGCGAGCTAAAATTAAACGAAGTTAGTGGCGATTAAAATATAATAATAAAATAGTGCGATTTTGATAACGAAGACTACTCATAAATAAATTAGACATGGTTTAAATTTTAGATTACTGCCCACATATAAATGATTGTATTGTAACAAGTAAGTAAATCTATTTAAAACAATCACAAATATTTTACAAACAATTAATTGTATCCACCGCAAAGAAAGTACTCCTCCTGTTTGATAGATTCTTCCTTGTGTAAGTCTAGTAACATATTGCATTCTTGGAATTCCTTTCAAAATCACAGAGCGTCCACTTCAACTTTATCTGTTACGAAATTGTCTTTTTGTTAATTTTATACTTTCTTAACTATAGGATGAAGTACGCATACGATTACTTTACGCGAAATAAAAGCCGGTCTGTTTTCAAATAATGTAATTGTAAATTCGTCGATATTTTTGAAAAGCCTGAACATTACATTTAATTTTATAAGACTCTTGTAGTGTTTTGTAAATTAAAATGAAAAAAGGATCCCTATTGAATCACACATTAGTTCGGCTATCAATCTATCACATTCTGTTTCTCTCGAATGGCTATGCCAACTCGTATACCGGTTTAGGAAGTAGTGAGGATGCACACTGGTAACTTTGTAATGATAAAGATAATTAAATCAAACTCTTTTCACTTTTCTAGGATATCAAAATGTATTTTTT
>JAGFPH010001232.1:291818-306023 GCA_018207615.1 Philaenus spumarius | reverse complement strand
ATTTCAGTTAATTTTCAAATACATTTACACACTGTCCCAAACTTCCCTACACATACTGTCCCAAACATCCCTTTAGTGAGTTTATTACTATAAAACCTACCAGTTTCACAATCTCATAAGAATACTCTATAGGCCCCTACATCAAAAGAAAGCTAAAACAATGGAGTATAATAAGATACAATTATTAAACTTACCATTAGTTTTTATTCAGAATGATAAAATTCTTATTGCATTGGGTGAAAAGTCTAGGCTTTTCTGATGAAAATAACCTTTTTTTTTCTTAAAAAATCAACAGCTCAATCAAACAGTCTGTCACTTTACCCACAAAAAGAAAAATCCTCCAAAACAATTCTGGAGGGATACTGGCTCGGTGCAGCTAATAATTAGGCAAACAATTATGGTGTCCCACACCTCCCACTACCCCAACCAACCCCACTCTCCCTATGGTCGGAACGCAAAAAAGGTCGGATTATCAGAAAATACAAAAAACATACGGATTTACATTTACGGATGTCGTTGATTTGCTCGTCTTGTTTTGCTAAAATTGTAATATGAAGTTGTGCTAAATGTAAATCCCCTTAGCCCAAATTTTATCCCTGATGAACCTGAGATATGGTCAATCAAAGTTTCAAAATTTGTTATTTTTAGCTCATTTTTAATATGACGCTATTTTCATAGTTTCAAATGACTTTGTGTAGGTCTCAATTTTTTTCTGTAAATTCCTATTTTTGTTATGTCTAACCTTTTACAGAACAATAATTAAGCTTATATATATATATTTTAACAAGAATAAAAACACTTAAAAAAACAAGAAGATATATGCTATTAAAAAAAAAAAAATTTTTGTATTTTCTAACGTTAAAATAAAAATTACATTTTGTAATTTGAATTCATAAAAAAGTAAATTATAGCTAAATATTTTAATTAGGCTAGCCTATTTAAAAAAAGCATAATGATTGGCTTAGAAGATATTTTTTTCAAATTTGTACGAGTTTATAATAATTTAGATTAAAAACACATAGGTTAAATCATTCTTTATTGTCAGTTACTTCTTCACCTTTTTCACTGCCAGAGTCATCTCTATTACATATTAATCACTACCTACTATTATTGTCACTATCTCTCTTTTTTATCTGCTTCAAAATTTTCTACTGAATGTAATGGAATAACCAAACCTTTTAAGTAACTAAAGCTTTATCATAAAACTAAACTCCTATAAAAGCGAGTGTACGAGCGTACGTATGTGAGTAACTTATAATTAACATCTGATTTCACCCATCATCTGTAATACTTAAACAAACCCAGCATAGATTATACTTAGAGATTATGTTAGCCTACAACTGCAATTATTATAATTTCTTGAATATAATATAACAGAACCTAGCTTAGAATATACCTTAGGGGTTATGTTTACAACTTTAATCAATATAAGTCTTGTGAAGTTGATTTTCTTAAAATATGAGTTAAAGAACTAATATAGACTTTAATAAGATTTCTAAGATTTGCTTTGTCTGCCTGTGATTTTTCACGTGGGTTTACTAGTACAACATAATTCTCTTTCAGAATGAAATGTAAAACCATTAAAAACCAAAGATAGTATAAAACATATTTTATGATATAACAATATTTAAACAGCTGATTCTATTTAAACTAAATCTGTTAAGGTATGTTTACACATGTACCGTACACATGTAAGGTACGGTACACATGCGTACATTTGCTCACTCAAAAGCTCATACATTTTGGGTAAGCTTCAAACATTTCCTTATAAATTTTGAGTGAACAAAGTTTTGTTTAGACATTGATTTGTGTGACGTGATTATTAAAACTTTTCCCAACCTGGAATCGTTCAGTATCTACGTTTTACTTTTGATAAATATGTGTTTACATTTGAATGACAGTTTGTAAATATTTTGGCTCTGTTGTAATTTGGAGGTTTTGTCTATGTTTGCGTAGGTGAGATTTCTATTTGGAATTTAAATTTGATTTACCAGTGAAGTGGTTCTGATAATATTTGGAATACAATAAAGTTTGATTAAATAAGTAAATCCTTATATATAATACATGAAGCAGTTTTTTGTGAACCCAACTCCTCCCTTATTTCTGCACCAAATTTAATGTTTGAGTTGTCAAAAAATTCGTCTCATTTCAAAATTTTGCAATAAGGTTTTAGATGTTAAAAATTCTTATCCTTAATGGCGTGAGCTAATCTCAAAGGTTGGGTTTTCCCCACAAGATTAACATGCAACAAATTTAAAAACTAACATCAACAAACAATTT
The DNA here is from genome assembly GCA_018207615.1 of Philaenus spumarius. Classification (NCBI taxonomy): domain Eukaryota; kingdom Metazoa; phylum Arthropoda; class Insecta; order Hemiptera; family Aphrophoridae; genus Philaenus; species Philaenus spumarius. The sequence continues at coordinate 303,743 of JAGFPH010001232.1, read as the reverse complement.
TTCTTCAGCTACTTTGCTCGTGCAAAGTGTGCTAAAAGACTTTGTCAATTTTAAGTTTTAAAAAATCGGGACAATTAGCGTCCCGATTGCAGTTACGTCGGGACGCGGGAAGCATCTTTAAAAGTCGGGACTGTCTCGGCTGAATCGGGACGGTTGGCAACCCTGACTGGTAGGCTATTTGAATTTTTATTTAAATGAAATTTGAACTGTTATAACTACTAGAATGCAAATGCCCCAGCCTATGTCGGACATGACCAGCGATATTATATTACAATTACTGCATACAAAATGTTTGAAATATGAAAAACATGGATTTTGGAAAAGGTAGCAAACTGGTTTTAAAAGACCAGTCACTGGTAGAAATGGCAATAATAGCAGAGCGCTATCATTTTTAATTTTGAGAAGTAGGTACTTATAGGATATCCAAGGTAATTGGGACCGGGCAGACCTCGGATAACCAAAACCTTGGATAATTCGGTAGGCTGTGAGAAAACCATTGAGGTGCGAGTTCCCGCGTCATTTATGTCATTATATGTCGCGGACAGTCACTTCCCCAACACCTTAAGCTGGAAACACACTGCCGTCACTTCACATGAGCTCACGTGATGACACACTGACACATAATATTGTTATGCGAGTGATGTGAGGTGATAACAGTGCAATTCTAGTGCATTGAAATACTAGTAAAAACGAACATCCCACACTTTTAGTGCGTGATATGAGATGACATGACATCACGCGAGCTCACCTGACGTGATGGCAATGTGTTTCTACCTTAAATCACTTGCCACTTTTCTTATTGAGTCATAACCACTTAGTCATTTAATTGCTTCCAATTTTGTATTTAAAGATAAAATAAATTAAATAACATTAAATGTATGGAAACAGTAAATATTTGTATAAAAAAACAATCTAATAATAAACGGCAATTGAAAGATTAAAAATTATATATGTATGTTGCCGTTGAGGCTGGTAAAAGAATTTTTTTAAAGGAAAACTTGTAGGTTACAAGGATCAATTATATACATTTATTTTTTCCTCCGATACCTACAAGAACTAGTTAAAAAATAAACTGGACATGATTGTAGGCACGTTTTATACTTTTTGTCTATTAATTTCTAATGGCCCTTGTAAACGAGCAACAAAAATTGCTACATTGCCGGCAATAATTCTGAAAACTGTGGCCCAGCAACATTTCCTGAAATGTATTGCCGCATCATGGCCGAGCAATGTGTAGCCAGATATGGCCCATCTACATTTCGGCCATCGTATTGCCCAAGAATTTGTAGCGTACACGTGGCAATAATGGCCGAAATTGAAGAAGTGCTTGTTTGTGCAGCATTAATAGTAATTAACAATTACAAGAAGAAAAAGAGATGAATGTGGATTCGACCATACTTAAATAAAAATGAAACACTCCATAATTTAAGCAAAGAATTAGTTCTCGATAATTATTTATTCAAAAAATTAATTTATAAAATTGATAACTTTATAGTTTGGCCAAATATTCATTATGAACCTTAGATTTTTCTAACACAAAATAACAAAATACATATAAAATGACCTCATTGCTACACAATAAACTACACAACGTTCAACGATTTGACTGTTGAAGTCTCAAAGCAAGGGCAGACAAACTAAACATGGTTGGGAAATATTTACGTATTTTCGCTCAGGGAACGATATCACCAGCAACATCTCGGCAAGTAGTTGCAATACAGGCAATATGGCCGGGCCATAGGATTATATTGCAGGAAATGATTCTGGATGTTGAGCAATATTGCCCGACAATCATTGCCGACATCACATTGCCGTAAAATGCGCTCGCCTTAAAGGATCGAGTCTTTAATACTAAACATAATAAATTTTATTGTTTTTAACAATCTGAAGTTCATTTTTGTTGGAGTAGGTGAACATAATTATTTTTAAATTGATAGATTAGATTATGTTTATCTAATAACGTATGCTACTTGAATTAAATATCATACAGAATGTCAATAGTGTTTTTAAACATACAAATAATACAACCTAGAGAATATAAAGTAAAAATAATATATTTTTGCTTAAGGCAAAATGTATAAATTACCTGTCACTTGGTAGTAGTAATATAGGGTATGAAGAGAGATTAAAACAGGTGAAAACACTCTTTTATTCAATAAATAAGAAAGTTAAAAAAACTTTTAAATGGAGACCCCAGGATTGTTTTAGTTAAAGTCTTAGATCTACCAAATCACTCGCAAAGTTCTCATACAGTAGCCAGCTCCAAATTTTTGTGAGAATACCTCTATATTGTATGGCAATTTTGAAGAAGATAACTCATTATTTTAAGACTGATTTTAGGGTGTTTTCCAATGTTACTAATATATTTTGTTACTGAGTATAAACAAGAATATAAGCTATTGGATGTTTTGAAAACAAAACTCATAATTTTCTGGTAATTATTTAGAAATAATTACCTAAACCTTTAATAATAATAAAATTTACTCTGAAATTGACTTTAAGAAATAAGAATAATTGTCTATAAAATACTTAAATTTGCAAATTTTTTAAAATTAAAAATGTTTTTAATTAGTTTCTAATTGGTTAGATACAGGGTCATGGAGAGAAACCATGAGCCCCAGTGACAAATTTTCTTGGACCGCGGTCAAATAATAAATTCACCCCCTGAAATCCAACTTCATCTATACTTATAAAAGCCAAATACCATTGACTCATTACAGTGTCTCCAAAACCACGAGGCCTACAAACATGAAATTTGGTACTAATACTCTTTATAGGCTCTAGACGCGCACTAAAAAAGGATTTCCGAAAATTTGAAATTTTAGGGGGGTCAAAGTTACTAAATCACGATTTATCAAAACCTACCGAACAGATTAGAATGAAATTTGGTATGTAGTTCCCCTAGGGCCATAGGTGCTCTCTAAGAAAGTTTTTCAAAAAAATTCTAAATTTTAGGGGAGGTTTGGGGGGTCAAAGTTACTAAAAAGAAACACCGAACGGATTGGAATGAAATTTATTATGTAGCTTCCTCTAGGGCCTTAGGTGCTCGCTAAGAAAGTTTAAAAAAAATCGAAATTTTAGGGGAGGTTTGGGGGGGGGGGTCAAAGTTACTAAAAATCTCAATAAGAAATACATAGTGTAATATATTTATTGATATAATTATTTTTTATTAATATAGCCTACATTTAACTTTGATTTGTCTATCCGTGCAAAGCCAGGTCGGGCCAGCTAGTCCTTTATAATATTATATGCAACAATAAGATTGTGTAAAGATATTATATAATATGTAATGTTATGTAAGACACGTGATATTTTTGTTAGTCATTAAAAAGTTTGTAATTATTTCACTTAAGCCCATTTTTTTCTCTTTTTTGCACCTGATTTATCAATATAATCCATTGCAGAAATACAGAAAGTTTCAAAATTTTAAATTTAAAATAACAATAATTTTAAGTAGCCTATGGACTATTTAGGATCTACGTATTTTAATATTTTACTTACAGTTTACAGTCCAATAACAAATATGAAGTTCATAAAACACCAAATAACGCAATTTGGTAAATAGCATATAGTATCACAATAAGCACGTCACATTAACAACACACTACAAACATTAAAGTCAGTCCTTCTTTGTGGTAGTAGAACAATAATTGTAATTGTAAACAATCACACTAACATAGATAGTTTTACTTTGCTGCATTAAAACAAAACAACAAAAAAACAGTAAAGAGATATAAGTAAAAAACAATTTTAAAGCAGCACAATAAACAGCATAAACACCCTAGTCTTTAAATAATACAGTGGTGAGTGGTTACAATATAAAATTATTGGAATCGGTAAATATACCAGGCACTAAAAGGCGGCAAGTTTTTCCTGGAATCTAACTCCAGACATCCTGTTTACTTTTCTCACAAATTTTAATTACACCTCACTTTCCATTCCCTTTAGTTTTAATATAGCAGTGTCTACAGAAACTACAGAACTATTATAATTCTGAACTGAGTGTCGAATGAGTGTGATTGAAGGGGTGGATGGTCCAGTGCAACGTTAAAACAAAACGTTGAAAAATCTATAAAAAGCAGTAACGTAACGGAGTTTTGTTACATTCCGGTACCAGTAAACCTCTGGTAGTAGGGATACCGTCGTTGCTCATCCCTAGAGGGTAGTGATAGTGAGAGATGTGTTTGCCAACGTGACTAGAGCTGCTGTGCCTACTTGTTGGCAAATATAAGAAATGGCAAGGGCTTTATATCTGTAAGGGCATCAGCGCTCTCATTTTAGGTAATTAATTTTGCATCCATATTCCGTATCACACTTATACGACAGCGAAAGGACAATGCAGATAAAAATAAACACATAAAACATAACTTAAAACTGTTTATAGACTAATAATCTATTTCATTTTAGACTTGTAAATTTAGAAGGTAAAAAAAAAACTAAGTCGGCCGGCTAGGTCTAACCCGGCTGCCCCCTCTCGTCTGATTTAGATGTAGAAAATACCCAAGAATTTGTCCTTAAAAAATATGTTTTATCTAACAAATAAATTTAAAAAAAATCTTGGAACCTACAAATAAATACAGTTTAGTGTCATTATAGTATGTTAAAAATACTGAAGGATTTAGGTAATTCTAGGAAGTTAAAGTTACTGTACGCTAACATATTGCTCATATTTACAAATATATCACTGCTACATTTGGTATCAAATTGTGTTGATAAAACATAAAAAACTACTTTAAAAAACTGTTTTCAAGAATTTGTTGTCCAATTTAGTGTATATGAAATTTAAATACCTAAATTTCAAAAGGCTCACAGTTGGTGTGTTACACAAAACCATTCGGGCTGTTTTAACCCCCTCATAACTTGCTTTCCTTTATGATAATGTTATGAAATTTATAACATAGATTGAGGACCACATTCACAATAATGTTACATATACAATAATAATGTTATTAATAATACATACAAAATTTTAAAAATTCGCAGTAAACCATTCTAAAAATACAGGGGTATTAGAAAGTGCAAATTTTACTACTCAATTTCTCATCAATATTATGAAGCACTTCTTGATGTGAACATTTTGTCAATTTTCTAATCCTTATATATAATTCTGTAAGCAAAATTTTAGATTCAAAATTGTGGGAATTTTGTAAATCGGAGGATGATGGGAGAGGTGTCAAATTAAAGGTATCGATTCAAGGAACGAGGGAAAAATATAAGTTTTTTCTAAAATTAAAAACTAAGGGGTTTTTGAGATCCCCGAAAAACGAAAAATTCCAAGATAAGAAATACATGAGAATTTAAAAACATACAACAGCTGTTCTGCAGTTTACATTTTGTATTAAATAAATAAATTTAAAACATAAAACAGCTGTTCTGTAAAATAATATGACAGTTGTTAAAGTAAATTATATTTTTAAATGAAATCTGCTACTTATTAACCTATAAAAGAAACACGTTGACACACATATAGAGAAACCTTATAAGTGTAATTTTTGGAAGGTTGTATGGCTGTTCTATTAACTTTTTATACATTTATACTAATATCATAAAGAGGTAAAGTTTGTTTGTATGAAGGGGGTAATCTCTGGCACTACTGAACCGATTGAGAAAATAGTTTTACTGATAAAAAGCTACACTTTACCAGAGTAATAGAGGCTATAATTCATTTCGATAAAAACCTTTTTTTATTTCAATATTTGTAAATTTAGTCGGAAAACTTCTTAGGTTAGGCCTAGAATGATAAACCAACGTATGTATTTACATTTATTACCATAACAATAATTTGAATAAAAAAACAGATAATATAATATAGCTGTTTGTTCCAATATTTCCATGAACAGCTGATTTCAAAATTTGAAGCAATTATTTTTGTATTTCTAGATTTGAGGTTAGGGTTTTAAAGTGTAGACCTGAGCCTTGCTGGTTCTTTTAACCATTATTATAACTGCTGTTATGAAATATAAGAAATAATTTGATTTGAACATTTATAATTATTTATTATCTTAATTTTGAGGTTATTATTATTAATCATATAACTTTATTATAAATAAAACATAACATTTGTTTTTAGAAGGTTCCAACGGGGGTTGGAGAGCGGAGCACGCAGGGGTCTCCCCTAGTCATAAATAAACAGGCAATGACAATCGCTAAGGTTTTTCGCCTGAAATTTTTTTTAGAATTTGTACTTTCTTATGTCTTATACAATTTGATGTCAATTCTGTATAAAAATTATCTTAAACTTAAATCAGTGTGAACTAAACTATTCCCATTCCTTATCATTCACCACTTGTGTTACATACTCTCAAATATTGATGTTAGATTTAATTAGATATTTCATTTAAATATTTCAATAAGAAAGAGAAAAAACAACTTAGAAAAGAGAAGTGAGATTCCATTTAAAATATACATAAATGTGAAGATCACGCCGACGTCCCAATCCAAAAAGATTTTTCATATAAACATATGTAGTGATTTAGAGAGCAGAATAGATTTACAGATAAAGGTGTTACACCTTTTAGCTCCCCCCTTATTCTTAGTTTATCTAATTAAAGCCTGAACTGATTTAACTATTGAAATCATTTTCAAACCTTTATTTTTGCAAAGATTTTCTGGTTTTCAACTTGGAAAGTTTTTTCTTAGAGTGATTCATAAGAAAAGAATTCAATCATGAAGGCAGTTTAAAAATAAATATGACCAATGATTTAAGAAGAAAAACAAAATTCTACTGGCCATATTTTTGATCTTACTACTTTTACGGACCGAATTATTCTTTATTGAGTCTTTGTACGTTTGGTTTCATTTATTGTTGTGAAACAGTAGTTGATGAGTTATTAAATTTGTTGTTTTTATTGATCTATTAATTAATATTTATTTATTTTAAACGGTATTTTTGTTTCAGATGCGACGATCTTTAACAGATAACAGTTTTGCTTTATAAGGAATTTTCAACCAACACACAGTGACAATAGTTAATTCTTTATTTCATAGGAATAATTCTAATTACAATAAATAATTATGGCTGATTTACTTCAGCTATTTATGTCAATTGGTTTAAAAGAAGCAAAAGCAAAAGAAACTCTTAAAAATGAAACCGTTTCTATTAATTTGAAAACAGCAATAGATGAAGCAAATAAACTTGGTGAAATTAGTTCAGAAATAGGAGTTCTGCTATACCACCTTGCTTCTAAAATAAAATCTCAAACTACTCAGCATATTCCTTTATTAGTCAAATATGTGACTACACAAAAATTAAATACTCAACAAAGGTTAGATGCTGCGCTAAACTATTTGTTAGGAAATACCAGCAACAAAGTTGATATAAAGGCCTTTGAAGAGAGTTGTGGCGTTGATGTAGTAATAACACCAGAACAAATAGAATCTTGTGTAGAAGAAGTTATAACCAAATGTAAAACTGATATATTAGAAAAACGATACCGTTTTAATACTGGATTAATAATGCTAGATGTAAACTCAAAGTTGAAATGGGCTGATGGTAAAATGGTAAAAAGTGAAGTTGATTTGCAAATTTTAGACCTCTTAGGACCTAAAACGGAGGAAGATTTATTACCAGTGTCGAAGAAATCTGCAAAAGTTAGTAAATCTGCATCTACACCTAAAAATACAGAAGTAAAGAAAGATGATAAGTCGATAATTGAACAGAATGGAGTTGAAAGTGATAAACAATTAACAATTGTTGAAGTTATGGGTAAAGTTAGTTTCCATAATCCAGGTGAAAATTATAAAACAGATGGTTATGTAGTTACACCAAATACAACAAAATTACTAGAAGAACATCTTAAAATAACAAATGGTCAGGTTCGTACAAGATTTCCTCCAGAACCTAACGGAATTTTACATATTGGTCATGCTAAAGCAATTAATATTAATTTTGGTTATGCAGCTGCAAAAGACGGCATATGTTTTTTAAGGTATGATGATACAAATCCTGAAAAAGAAGAAGAACAGTTTTTTGTTGGTATCCTTAACATGGTAGAATTTCTAGGATATAAACCATATAAAATAACACATTCATCAGATTATTTTGATCAGTTGTATGAATGGGCTACTGTTTTGATTACAAAAGGTTTAGCATATGTTTGCCATCAAAAATCAGAAGACATGAAAGGATTTAACCTTCCACCTTCTCCTTGGAGGGATCGCCCAATTGATGAAAGTCTTCAACTTTTTGAGGATATGAAGTGTGGAAAGATTGATGAAGGTAAAGCTACATTACGCATGAAAATCACTTTAGAAGAAGGTAAACAAGATCCAGTTGCTTATCGTATCAAATTCCTTCCCCACCACCGAACAGGGGACAAATGGTGTATTTATCCAACTTATGACTATACTCATTGTTTATGCGATTCTATTGAGCATATTACCCATTCTCTTTGTACTAAAGAATTTCAAAACCGAAGATCGTCATACTACTGGTTGTGCAATGCATTAGACATTTATTGTCCTGTGCAATGGGAATATGGCAGACTTAATATGAACTATACAGTTGTTTCAAAAAGAAAGATTGCTAAACTAATCTCGGAAGGAATTGTCAATAATTGGGATGATCCAAGGCTTTTTACTCTCTCTGCTCTAAGGAGACGTGGATTCCCAAAAGATGCAATAAACAGTTTCTGTGCTAAAATGGGAGTAACTGGAGCTCAGTCTATTGTAGATCCTGTGATGTTAGAAGCTTCTGTAAGAGATGTACTCAATGAAACTGCCCCAAGAGTAATGGTCGTCTTCAATCCATTAAAAGTAACAATCTTAGAAGGTGTTGCTAAATCAGAACTAAATGTACCAGATTTTCCAAACGATCCATCAAAATCATCTCATGTCGTTCAGTTAAACAGTAAGGTGTACATTGATAGTTCGGACTTTAAAGAAAATGCTGAAAAAGGGTACAGACGTTTATCATTAACCCAGTCTGTTGGATTGAAACACGCTGGCTTAGTAATCAAAATAAAAGAGGTTATAAGAGATACAAATGGTAAAGTGATTGAAATTATAGCAACCGCAGAACCAGTTTCAACAACAAACAAACCTAAAGCCTTTATTCAGTGGGTGTCGGATCCAATTGAAGTTCTTATACGGCTGTACGATAGATTATTTCAACACAAAAATCCTGAAGATTCAGAAGCAGTACCTGGTGGTTTTCTCTCAGATGTGAATCCTAATTCTCTTCCAGAAGAAATTGCATTAGCCGACAAATCATTGAATTCTGCAAAACCTTTTAATACATTTCAGTTTGAGAGGATAGGGTTTTTCACTGTTGATCCTGATTCTTCTTCGGATAAATTAGTTTTTAATAGGACTGTAACATTGAAAGAAGATGCGGGCAAGATATAATATGTTACTAGAGAACATTATGAAGATTAAAATTTATTTATTTATTCAGTTGGTAGTTTTATAACTGAAGTTTAATATAGTAATTTGATTTCAACTCATTTATTACTAGTGTACAGAAATCGGGAAATCCCATAGTGACAAAAGTTTGTGTTGTTCCAAACCAATTTTTTGCTGATATTAGTAAAAATATTTGCTATTTAAAAATAAATATCAGATAAGCATCCCATGCCTGAATAATTATGCTCAGTTTATAATTTTTTTTTATTTTTCAGACTATATTGTAATCCAATGTTAATTTCATTTATTGGTAATTTATTTGTTTACAAATTATTTAATTTCAATTTAATGAGTTATATTATTTTTACATTTTCCCCATACTTTGTGTTTGTTATTACAGAACAAGATAATATTTTCTGACTCAATTCCTTAATTTCTGCATTAATAGGTTCGTTAAAAGCCTTCTTGTTATTATATTCTGATTACAATAATTGCAGAAGTGAAGAGCATGTATGATCAAAGAGAATAAAAACTTTTCTCTTATCGTCATATGGAGTGGATTTGTTCGAGTTCTATTCATAGATAATGAAAAATTATCCTAATAGCTTTTAGTTTTATACCATTGAATTCTTTTATGATTTGAAACTAATCGTATATGTTAATTATTTAAAAAAGTCTACAATATAAAATTTTCACTTTTAATATGTATTTAATTTGTTTATGATAATATAATGATGAAACATTTAAAATGCAAGAGTAAACATAAGAACCCCTATCTAAAGCTGATGAACCTTCTCCAAATTTATATTTATAAATTACAAAAATTGCAATAAACGTTATTTTTAAAACAATTTCTTAGTGCATTTGAAGTACAGTATTATAATTGCTCCTTTCGTCATTTATTAGTTTTAGAATTAATAATTTAACCTCCTCCCCAAATAAGAGCAGAGTCTTTATTTGATCCATTTTTCTCTAAACATGTCTGCTGTTGATGTGCAGTAACTTGCTTATAATAGTTAAGACAAAAATAATAACAGTTTGGTATTTTTAATGTAAGCAAAAATTACAATATGTTAAAACTTAATAAAATTATGTACACTATAATCATGTTTTGCTCTATTGAGGTATGAGGTACCTAGCGCAGGATGCAGAAATAATGTTCAAAACATAATCAGTTACTTCGAGCAAGTAGTAGCTCTACTTATAAAACTACCATACTCTGAATACTTTGTTGGTTTTAAAAATCTGGAATGACAACAAAGCCCTTGTTGACATCAATAGCAAAAATGTTAGATGCTGTTATATAAAATATGTTTTTTATGTCAAATCCCTTTGAAACTATGAAATGTCAATATAAACTCATCTCATGCATATCATAGAAAACCACAAATGACTAGAATCTGGACATAGAAACGATAAAGAAATCTTCACAATCTCTGCAACAGGAAGCCTGTAAAACTTTCTCCTAAATGTAAAGATCTCAGACATAAATAAGACCAACAAAACCGAAGACATCAGCTAAATAATTCAGACTTTAAAAAAAAATATTAACTAAACTACTTAAGTACCAATATCTAATCTCAAAGTAAGTGGTCAATATCTTTCTTCGGATCTGTTAATAATCCAATATCACGAAACATAAAATCTTTGAACATTAAATTGATCACTAAATTCAAATAAGTACCTATAAACTTAGCTACAAATTTCTTCACAGTGATACCTTAAAGTATCAGTGATATTTATGAAGTACAGAGCTCTTAAGTGAACATTTCTTATAACTATTTGTGAGCAATCATCTTTTCTTCGCAACTAATCGCTCATTAGTTATTCATCCATTGGCCATTAGTTTTAAGAAACACTTTGTAAGTCTTCTATGTCCTATATATTTGGTTCTAGTCTGAATTCACAAACTAAATTAAATTTTTAAATTTTTATTAATAACTTTTTAACAATTTGTGAATTTAATTTTTTTTTTATTTTTCTTCATGGCTTGCCGGGACAACGATCTTAAATTACAAGAACCAACCAAGCCAACTGAGGCCCATTTTATTACCAGGACCATTGTGTATAAAAACAAGATAAGACTTTTACCTTATTCCTAATTATGTGAAGATAGATTAATGACTTCTTAGGTACTTCTTTACTTCGGTTACAATACAATATAACAAACATTAAATAAATCAGCTTAGTACAGTTGGAATATCTATATAATAAAAATGAATTGCTGTTCCTTTGTAAGCGCATCACTTGAGAGCGGCTGGACCAATTTGGCTATTTTTTGTTTTAAAATGTTTGTAATAGTCCGAACTAGGTTTGTATATAAAGAAAAATTTGAAAAAGTATAGACCATAGCGCACAAAAACAGCTGTTCGTATAAAAAGCTTAGCAACACGTCATGTTTGTTTACATTCATTATCATAGCAACTTTACTTAGCATTTATAATCAGTTTATTATTCTTCAAAACCAACAGCTTTTTTAGGTTAGATTGACCAACATAAAGCAAACAAAAACAAAAATCAACTAAAAATGCTTACTATGTTTTAATTTAATTCAAGCATTGGTTGTTACATAATATATATATA